>JBAMYA010026287.1:0-16329 GCA_037176975.1 Arrhamphus sclerolepis | reverse complement strand
CAGCTGCTGAACCTGCTGGAGAATCTGGACCAAAATAAGGATGAACCACTCTTTCTGAGAACCAGCACAGTGTATGTAACAAAACAAAACCATTAGCCTGAATTAGGACAGACTGGTTCCCATCATTTTTTCACTGTTTTTTCTATTGTCTCTTTTTGGTCCATGTAGATTGTTAATGTAGTTTGTTAACAACGGTTGTTGTCACGGAGTGAGCCGTGACAACAGTGAGGACTTCAGTGAGTAGCTTCCTTTCCACACAGTTTTCTGTTTAGGTTCATCACACACTTCCCCGATTGCCATAACGTGTCATTAGCATTTGTTACCAAGGTGCAGGGGTGGCCAACCAGCGTTCGGGGAGCATTTGTTAGTTTGTTTCACCACTCGCGTTTCATCATGCGCCATATTTCCAAACATCCATTCATCTGTTTAAACAAGATTTAGCAAATAACAAAACACACTTACAGACATGGCCGTTATTGTAATTTAATGTTTTAGGTAACTTATAAACGCATAGAGCTTCTGTAGATTCACCGCTTCACTCCACACCTCCTTCTCTGGGGACAAAACCGAGGGGCGAGTCCACTGTGCAGATATCAGGGGAGTTCGCAGCGCTCTCGGAGGCGCATACTATTTTAGGGGGGGTGTTTTACTGGTTTTGGGGAAAATGTATGTTATTATGTGTAGAAGGGTTTTGTTTACTAGAAATTGTTTCGGGTGTTTATGTATTTTGTGTTTATTATTATGTTCAGTTGTTGTTTTTCATTTGAAATATTGTCATTTAGTTAATTGATTTATTTTTGCAACTGGGCTCATCTATGGGTAGGAGCTGCGGGTACACAAGCCCAGTAGAATGCTCCAGAGCCTCAGTGGTGGTTATGACGTTTTGGTGTAAGGTACGTCAGTGTGGCTGTATTAAAGTTTTGTGCAGGGTCTATTATATTGACTTAGGGTGGCAAACTTGAAGCCACTTTATTTTTGCATTTGGATTTATTTTGTTTTGCTTAGTTTATGTTTGCATTTTTTTTAACTTTATTTTGGGACACTGTAAATATTTACACCGTTTTGAAGAAGAGTTTTAGAAAAAATAAAAAGCGCTATTTTTTTTGGAAAAAGTCTCTTTCTGTCCACTCCACCGCCAACCAGTCCTGCAACAGTGGTTGAAAATGTTATTTTACTGTTACATTTTGTGGATCACAAGGTTTAAAACTACTACACAGACAAGAAAAAGTAACTCTGCCAGAGAGCCTATTTCAGGTCACTTTTGCCGGTCCCAAGCCTGGATAAAGGAGAAGGGTTGAAACTGTGACAATTAAAAAAAAACAAAACCCCTGAGCACTTGCCCCCCAAAATGTCTGTGCACGCCACTGACTAGGGATGTGACTTTTGGTCGAAAACAGTATTCGAAATTCACTAAAGCTATTCGAATTTCGATTCGAAAATTGAAAATGAGTGGGTATAAAAGCATGCGCAAAGTCGTGATATGCATTAAAAACAATGGCCGCTTTAGCGCCACTAGAAGACATGAGAGTCCAATCAGAGTAGAGCGTGTGTTCAGAGACAGAGAGGATTTGCTGGAACACGATGACAACTGGCTCATCAGCTGCTTCAGGTTCCAGAGGACAATCCTCCTGGAGCTGTGGGCAGAGCTGTGGCCGGCGTTGGAGCCCAACACTGCTAGGAGCTGGTTTTCCTGATGTAAGAGGAGCTATCGCCTGCACACACATCGCTATAAAAGCACCATCACATGATGAATTTGTAGATGTCAACAGGAAGCATCTTCATTCCATCAATGTACAGCTCATATGTGATGTGCAACCGTGACGTGCATTGATCATGTGCTCCCCCAACTTCCATCCCGTCTTCACAGCATCATTTCTGGTCGCTGGTTAAAGTTGGTGACTTGCTGTGTTTTGCTGGTTAAACTCCAGCTTCAGACCTTTCTAACAGCCCCTGATTGTCTCTGTGTGTAAACTACTCATGTTAATAATCCTTGTGAGTAAAGTGTGAAATCAGCCTCACCTTTTCTGCAGCAAACCTCTTCACTTATTTGCAACAATAGTATGTAAAAGGTAAAGGGCTTATACTTATATAGAGCTTTTCAGCTGTGCTGCTACAACTACAAAGCACAAAAACAACGTTGACCTTCCCCCCACTCTGAAACTTGATACAAGAGGAACTCAGGTTTGAACCCCCAAACTTCAGGTTCACGGTCAAACGCTGCACCATCTGAACCACCTCATTGTCTTCTTCATCTGCATGTGCTTCTCTCATGTTACAGCATTGACAGCCTCACACACACTCTCCACCCACTTTTCTGGCGTTTATTGCTGAGGACAGCGAACCAAAGAGCACATTTTTATGTGGCTCCACGTCAGAGAGCAGCGCCTCCTGTTTGCTTTCAGTAAAGTTCTTTTTTCTCTGTTCTACTCATTATTTTCTGATCCTGCAGAGAGGGGAATCTCAGCTGCAGGGCTCATTTACATATGATTTACATATATATACATATGGGGGCGTGGACAGGGAGGGGTCAGGTACTCAAACATGTACGCTCAGTTCCACGTTGATCAGGATGTTCAAAGAAAAGTTCTTAGATTCCTGCGTGGAACACTTTTGAACATCGGGATTTTTTTGTACGTGGGAGGGCACTGGTCTCCACAGACGCCTTAATTCAATATTCAGTAATTGTTATGTCGCCCCCTGCTGGAAACATCGAAATTTTCATGCCCAAAAACTAGCCAAATTTTGCTGCTTGTTTGTAATGGACTTTAGCAAACTCCTCCTTGGGGATTTGTATCCTGAGTTTGTCCTTTTGTTAGTTCACTTGAGACCCATTGACGACAAAAAGTTATTGAAAACTTATTATTTCGTCTAAAGGTATGGGCGTGGCGGCCGACAGAAAATTACTAATATTTTGATAACTCGTCACTGAGACAAAACTGTGTGAAACTCAGTGAAAACTTGTGGAATCTGCACCAAAACTTATGTGTGTGTTTGCAGTCCAGGAATGAACACATCTGCAGTGGAATGTACACTGACAGATATAGCGCCACCTTCTGGGAGGAGGAAAGGACATTTTTGGACCAATGGAACGCTGTTTTCAGTCGGTAGGGCAGATCCACACCAAACCTGTCCAGGTAGTAAGAAAACCCATGGAGGAAGATGGGAAAGTGAAAACCGTAACCCTGTCGTAAACCGAAGTCGCCACGAAGACCCACTGAAATTGGACGTGTCGCCATGAATCAATAATTTGCCCTAAAATCAACACAGATTGTCCAATCACCCCCAACAGCTAACCACTTAATAAGGCTTTGGTCCTGAACACATTGATACCAAAATATTGGCTCAACTATAGAGCGCCACCTTCTGGTCGGGAAAACATTTTTCATCACATTATCTTCATCCTACATCTTCAGCCTTTTTTCCACAAAGCTTCAGACTTTTCTTCAGATCATTTTTAAAATTTCTTCAGCATTTTTCATTCAGCAAATAGGCATTCTCACTGCTGTTTTGCAGGAACAGCGTTTTCTAGTTTCTTTTAAAAGACCTTCTGAAGAAAATTTAGATGTAAAATGACAAATTTTGCAAATCACATATTTTTTTCATAAAAAGGGGAGTTTTGCCATAAAACCTCTGACTTTTGTATTAAAATCATAATTCAATTTTTTTCTTGTAAAATTACCATTTTAAAACAAAATGATGACTTTTTTGTAAAAAAAAAAAAAAAAAAAAAAAAAGCACATTTTTATGTAAAACTGTTGGCTGTAAAGTCGCCCAAGACTGTTGCTTCTTCTCGTACATCTTCTGTATTCTCACTATGTGATGTCAACGTTCTCCACAGATGCAGCAGCTCTTCTATGAGAACTACGAACACAACAAGAAAGGCTTCATCGAAGACCTCCACAACAGCAAGATCCACAACGCCATCACCCTCCACCCCAACAAAAACCCCGCGTACCAGTACCGGCTCCACAGCTTCATGCTCAGCCGCGAGATCTCGAGGCTTCGTCACCGCACCATCCTGCTCCACCGGGAAGCGCTGGAGATGAGTTCCCTCAGTGACTCGGAGGTCCTGTGGGAGGACAAACAGCTGGGCTGCCCTCCTTCATACATGCGCTTCCTGCCAAAGGAGAGAGACGACGTCATTGAGTGGGACTTCTTGACGAGCCGCCATATTTATTCTGGTGTGGAAAACAAGATGGCACGACAAAACCTTGGAAACCTGCTTCGGTCCGCGTTAGAAGACATTATACAGCAGGTCATGGAGATGATTAATGAGAATTCAAAAACGCGCGGCCGTGTCATTGACTTTAAGGAGATTCAGTACGGGTATTACAGGGTGGATCCGACGCACGGTGCAGAATACGTCTTAGACCTACTGCTCCTGTACAAGAAACATAAAGGACGCAAAGTGACCGTGCCCGTGAGGCGACACGCTTATCTTCAGCAGTCCTTCAGCCAAGCCTTCTTCAGCGAAGTCGAGGAGATCGACGTGGCCGAACTCGTGACCGCCATCAACTCTGAATCCCAGTCGCTGTTTTCCTTATCAAAGTCTCTGAACTTCTTGTCGTCGTTCCAGGTCTACCAACCAACTCGAGAAGTCTGGGAGCAAGCTCAAAGGAAGGTCCACATCCTTGTCCCGTTGTCTGGTCGCTACGATACTTTTACCAACTTTATGGAGAACTTTGAGAAAGCTTGTTTGATACCCAAACAGAACGTGAAGCTGTCCATCATCCTGGTGGACAACGAGCAGGTGGACCAGGATGATGGACAGCACGTCCAGTTGATCAAAGATTACAGTAGAAAGCATCCCAGAGCCGAGCTGTCTGTAATCCACATGACGGGCAACTTTTCTCGAGGGCTTGCTCTGGAGCTGGGCTCCTCACAGCTCCACAACGACAGCCTGCTCTTCTTCTGCGACGTTGATCTGATCTTTAACGGTGATGCGCTGCAACGCTGCAGAGACAACGCCATTCAAGGGCAGCAGGTCTATTTCCCCATCGTCTTCAGTCAGTACGACCCAAAGATAGTTTACGGTGAAAAGGCTCCTAAAGAAAACCATTTCATGCTCTCCAAGAAGAGTGGCTTCTGGCGGGATTACGGCTTTGGAATCACATGCATTTTCAAGAGTGATTTACTGAAAGCTGGGGGTTTTGACACTTCGATCTTGGGTTGGGGGCTGGAAGATGTGGACTTGTTCACAAAGGTGATTCATTCTGGTTTAAAGGTGTTACGCAGTCAAGAACCAGGACTTGTCCATATTCATCATCCAGTTCAATGCAACCCAAATCTTGACCAGAAGCAATATAAAATGTGCCTTGGGTCAAAAGCCAGAACATTTGCTTCCACAATGCAGCTAGCAGAGCTATGGCAGGACAAACACCTGGAGGTGGCCTACAACAGGACTACGTCCTGACCCCCCAGCCCTCATGGTTCACTTTGGACCCAAAAACACAACCAAAAATAACACCTTCCTAGTTGAAGTTTGTTGTGGAAGCGATGGGAAGTTTCAGTATCTGCATCGGCTTCAGTCCAGGAGAGCAACGCGTCGCGTCAGGCAGGGAGTTACCTGGTGTACTCCCACGCGTTTTATTCAACAGGCATGCCTCACAAATATCACGCTTTACCACCTATAAACCGGTTTGCTCTGGTTTTGGTTCACTCAGACTCTCTTCCAGTGTAATTTCTGCATGCCTGTCATCTCGTTCCTAGTGAAATGTGCTGACAGGAACGAGCAGAACCAACTTTGAATGTAGTTAATGTTAAAGGTTACACACAGGAAATGGTGCTTTAATAGGTTTTAATATGTAATAGAGCTGTTGATCAGTGATCTGAATGCTACGTTACTCTGGTTCGAGTAAGAAAGTCGATTTTCTTTGGACCATGGCTACACTATGAGCTGCATTTTTCTTTATTGCGTTACACAATCTTTATGTGACAATTTTGTTTCTGTGTGAGTGATGGGCTCCCTTATTCTATTTAATCTATTTAATCCACCAATCAGAGGAAGTTGGGATGATGTTGAAAATGCAAATAAAAACAGTTAAATGAATTCTTCCATGTACTTACTCTACTTCTTTTCTTTGCAAACAGTAAGATGTTTCATTTTTGCATCAAAAATGCATGTGTCAAACTCAAAGCCCACTTCATTTTTTCTGGTGAATGAGAGCTTTCAAAGACAATCATATGATTATAACTGGAAAAAACTCCATGTGACACCCGTTTGATTCAGTACTGACGGCAAATAGTGGAATAACTGAGCTGGAGAGCAGCTGGTTTATGTCAAAAAGTCATGCAAAATTAATTCATTTGCTAAAAAGGTTGAAATTATACAAAATTTGCAATTTTTGGATTCTTTCAATTTTATGTCACAATGCTGCAAAAAGCTGACGTTTGTCAACAAAAGAAATTTGTAATTTTAAGATAAAACGCAACAATTTTGTGATATTTGTGATTGTACCATGAGAAGTCGTGGTTGTTCACATTTCAATTTCACATAAAACATTTCTCTCTCTTTCTTTCTTTTTATAAAAAAAGACTTCTTGATTTCTGAATGTACAAGAAAATGTGTTTTTAGTACAAAAATATCAATTTGATGATAAAGGTAATTTCTCGGAAATTTGAGATTTTATGTCAAAAATTTGACAGAATGAGAAAAAATATAATTTTAGTACAAAAGTGTAAATTTTGTTCAGTCAAGATTTTATTGGGGGGGGGGATTTTATAGCAATTTTCTTTCTTTCTTTCTTTTTGTAAAATTCTTATAACCTAGTCCAGGAACTAGCGGGCAAATCTGACAATTTAGCTGGTTGACAAAGTAAAGAATAACTGGCTCTTGAACGGTAACCATGGTGATGATGGGACGGGATGAAAGAGTGACCTGAAGCCTTGAAGATCACGTCTTTTCAGACTCTTTCAGTGTGGTCTGAGCGTCTCTTGAGGCTGTATGCAGTTTCATGAGGTCTGCAGCATAATTCCAAAGTAAACTGTCTGGAAACTGTAAATAAGCACAAAGCTGACTTTAGATTTGTAGTTTATGATGCAGCAGTTTAAATTTCACGATTACATGAAATGAAGTGATTCTTTTTTTTTTTTCTTTGGCTGCATGGGTCCAGATGAAGAGAACTACTAAGGTTAGGTTTGCTTTTTACATCAGTGGGGAAATAAGCCCCCACCCCCTTCACATTTGAGTACAGCATTAACTTTTTATTTTTGTATTGAGCTGTCTGGTTCCACACCAGTTCTCTACAGGAGACCACACACATGGCACTGCAAGATGTGAATCTCATATATTCTAGATTAACACAAGAGTATACAAATAGTTTCACTGGAAAGCAGTTTCACCACCTCGTTGCACCTCGGGCGGTCCCAAATGTTGGCACACAATCTAAACCGCCGCTGAAAGTTCATCAGTTTACCCAATACACACAAATGAAGTTGTACTTATGAGCAAGAGCAGTGATGAAATGTCCAGTAACAGTTTAACTTTTGACAACAGCTTATTTGAATAAAACCTCTCCCTGCAAGATGCTTTGCAAACAATCTACTTTTTTGTAAGGGCATAATTACAAGCAATGAGTCATGCGCAGTCATCACAGCAGTTTTACAAAGGTCCAAACAAACATGTGAGACGTTTAATAGTTGAAGATTTTTTTTTTGAGGACAAAGAAGTTGAACTCAAGTTTCCCATCGACTGCAGGTTCAACCACAGGTGCCAACGACTGCTCAGTAAGAGGTCACATGACCTTCTTATGACACCCAGGGGTTAAACAGGGTGTATTATTTGTAGCTTTCCAGCTGTTTTGCAAGTTCTGAAACCAGAAGTGACAGATGAAACACTCACTGATATCAGAACAACTCAAACCAGCTCAGACAACCTCGGGGGCTGGGAATTGAGATGGCGGCTCAGAGTGTTGCTCTAACTCCCTTCATCAAGACACAATTCTGTGTCTGCCTATGGACATGTTTCAACAAGACCCGTACATGAAAATACTGTTAACTGTGAGCTCCTCTTTAGCCTGAAGGACAGGCGGGCAGTTTCTAGCTTTTTGGGAAACCTATGCTAGATAATGTATAGTGTGTTGGGGGGAAGTCAAACCCTTTAATATAACCTGTGGTGATGGATTACTCTGCCAAAATTGACATTTTACACTCAAAAAACAGGATAGATTGTATATTTCAAGTTCAAAGATTATGACGTGTGTTAAGTATGCATTTAGAAAAGATGAATCTTCTAACTCAAAAATAAAATGATCCTGCGCTTTAACTTCTAAACTCAAGCATTTCCTTTCATAGAATTTCCGCTCTTTGTTTTCTTCAATGTTTCAAACAGTGGCTGTAACAAGGTAAACAAAATAAACTGTCAACAGCAGAACAGTAATGATGTGGCATTTTTATATATGTATACATACATGTATATACATACACACACACACACACAGAGGAGTGTCTTAAAAGGATACTTTTATTAGCATTTTTGATTAAACGTCAACATAAAAATTAAAAGTAACCGATGTTTTTGCTTACAAGGCTTTTAAAAAAATCGGGATACTAGCACCGGTATTATTGGTTCAAAAATCACCTTTACCGCCCACCCCCTTCAGTTACTGGATCCACTTCAAATCAGCTGGGACAACTTCATACCGAATGCAGTTTGGTGTTGATTAGAAAACATTTTATTTTATTTTAATAAATAACACATTTGACGTATTTTATTATAATTCCGTATATTATCCGTGTATTATTTGTTGTTTAAAACAGTTTAATAACCACAGTCGCGTTTTAATCGGGCTGAAGGTGGAAAAGGTCTGTAATTAATGGATGTTGCGGTTGTACATGAACGCAGCACTTCCAGTGACGTAACCAGGAGGAAGATAAACATCATGGCGTCCGGACAGCAGTGGGTGTTGGTGGAGATGGTTCAGGCGTTTTATGAGGTAACGTTCCTCTTTTCCTCCCGTAGCCACACACAGATTAGCTCTGGTTTTAACAGGAAGGTAATTCGTACGTTAAACCGCGGCGTGGAGTGTTTTTATACTTGTTTCAGGTAGTTAACGGTAAAGTTGTGGGTCTCGTGGTTTTGGTGGTGGGGCAGGGTCGTTGTTCCGGTTTCTGTCTCCTCCGCCCTCCTCCCCAGGACCTGGGAATTAGTTCCAGTCCCAGCTAACTTTGTTGGAGCAATTAGCTTCTAAAACGAAACAGGAGGAGAGAGGAGACGCAGAGGAGGCTGCTGGAGGATTCACCGGCGTTTCTTTCCAGAAATAAGTTCCGCATCCGGGACTCAGACAGGAGGCGTGGCACGTTAGTCCCACATGGAAGTTAAATTTAGCTTAAAAAATAGTTGTCCAGGATGCTAGGACTTTCAACAGGATCTTAGAGAGTGAGAGGAATCCCGAGGGATGTAGGAATAAAGTAGATTTAGTTATGTTAGAAAGAGTAGTAGAAGGTAGACTAAGGTAATGACTGTAAATAACTGGACAAACCCTGCCGTGACATCACCCATTGGTTTCAAACCTAGTTTTCCTTGAACTGCATGGTGACATGTTGCAAAGAGGAGAGACAAAGCTGTCAAAGCCAATGGCTAGCCCTCAAACACATCAAATAAAGTTGCCACTTTTAACATGGAGGTCAATGGAGATTTGCTCTGTTTTTTAGCAAGCACATAGTGGTCAGTGGAGGAACTGCAACAAAACGTATTTCCTCGTTGGGCTTCAACCAGGAAGTGGGATGGTTGCGGCTTGTAAGGGAAGGGAAGAATGAGAATATGTGAACAGCAGAATGGTTTCATACCAAAAAAAAAAAAGAATATATTGGTCGAAGGATGATGATGAGGTTGGAACTGCCAGGCAGGAGGTCTAGAGGAGGACCAAAGAGATTTATGGATGTAGTCAAAGAGGGCATGAAGAGAAGAGAATGCAGAGGATAGGGTTGGATGGAGGCAGATGATTGGCTGTGAAGACAGCTGAAGGGAACAGTTGGGGAAAAAAAAAGAAGAAAACAATACAAAAGTTTAACTTGGGAAGAGTTCTGAGCACCCGGAAAGAAACCAAACATCTTAATTTCATTTAATATACATGAATTTTGGCATTTGAGGCACAACACATTCTAAACAAAGTTGATACAGAATAATTTAGTGTTAGTAGAGAAGTGAAAGAGGTAAAAACAAAAATATTACCTGTATCAACAAGACTCTTAGGAGCAATGATAGATTGAGGATCTCCACCTTATGAAAACAAATGAGAGAGAAAATCATTGAAATGTTTGAAAACAATGTTCCTCAAAGAAGGAGTGGAATAGATTTGCTCATTTCTTCTTTTGCAGTGCAGAATATTTTAAAACTATTAAAGGAATCTGGAAACAGTACTGGACCAGGAGCTGTCATTCATCGATAGCTGATATAACTACATGGACCAATGATTATTATTGGAAATCCTTGTTAAGTACCACAGTATAAAGCTACAGTCACTCAAAACCTGACTGTGTGAACAAGCAGCCTCATATCAGACTTGTTCAGAGGTTGTCCAGGTTCAGAAGCATCTGTGATGCACCATTACACTGAAGAAAAAGATGAAAAGGACCAGACTGTTCCCAGTAAAGAGTCCAGAAGCCAGTCTGTGTGATGGTACAGAGCTGGATCAGTGGCTTTGGCAAAGCCTGTTGACATTGTGCACCTGCATCATTTTTTTAATATGTTATTAAGGGATGAATATTATCTAACCAGGGAAGCTGGTGAGGATGAAGAAAGCTGAAATTACCTGACTTCATTCAGACTGCAGATGAACACTAGAATCTGATTTGGGGTTGTTTTGGTGTCTTTGAATAATATCAGGGACAACATGGAGCTCTTTCAAAGCATTCTCAAAATATGAAGTTGATTTGATGTGGACACGAGTTGTAACTGCTCCAACATTTGTCAGAATAGAAACTTATGTGATAATCTTGTAAGTTGCATGAGTTCATCCAAAGAATCGATGGATGCATTTAATACATTATGAGGTTACATTTCTTCCAGGGACAGAGAGTTGGTGACAGAACATGTGCTATTTGTCACTGCTGCTGATCTCCACGTCTGTGTGTTGCAGGCTCCTGCATATCACCTGATCCTGGAGGGGATCCTCATACTGTGGATAATCAGGCTTCTGTTCTCCAAGACCTACAAACTTCACGAGACCTACAAACTGACAGAGAAGGTAAGTGAGCGGCCGGGGTAGTGAAAGTTGGTTACTGAACAGTTGTAACACGGCTCTACGTTGTAGGAAAAGGAGGACCTGATAGAAGAGTGGCAGCCAGAGCCTCTGGTTCCTCCAGTCTCCAAAGACCACCCCTCCCTCAACTATGATGTCGTCTCAGGGTAAAACACAGGACAGTTTCTGTTTTACCTTCAGTTGTGAGCAAACGTTAACCAACTCTGTTTTAATGGCGTTTTGTGTGTAAAACTAAAATAAAAATCATCTGATTGTAGTGAGTCTTAGTTTCTTCAGAGGAACAACATGTAGCTTCTACTGTCTCACATTTTACTTACAAAAATGAGTTCAGATAATGATTGGTCAATACTAAGTACTCCCACACTGCTTCTGTAGGACGTAAGACTTCCAGCCAGGTGGTCCTAATCAGCTATTGATGAACTGATCATGAAAAAGTTTGTAAACCTGTTCCAGAGCATGTCTGTGTTAACACAATGCCGAGAGGGAAAGACATCAATTGTTGCTGCACATCAATTGTTAAATGATTTATAAAACCATTTTCAAGCTACTTGGACTTTTAACATTCTAAAAGTAAATTTACCCCCACAATAATAAAAATCCCAGTTACATCTCAGTTGCTACACAGAGCATGACAAATATTAAAGTGAAAACCAAACACAGACCAGCAGCAGAAATCCCTCATACCTACCGTCAAGCACAACAGTGGAGGATTTATGATTGGGGCTTGTTTTACAGCCACGGGACCTGGAAGTCTTTCAGTCACTGAGTGGACCATGAACTCCTCTGGACATCAGAATATTCGAGAGAAAAATGTCCCACAGCCAGAGTTTGGTCAACGTTGAGTCATGATGCAACAAGACAACATTCAAAGAAAAAGATACAAAGGGGGTGCTTGGTATTGCCATCATGAAAAATAAAAAAATATATGTATAGATATTTAAATAAGTTTGAGATTGCATATGACAGATATTAGAAGCTTTTAATGAGGGGGAAAATATCTTGGGTTTTGGGTCGCATTATTGTGTACTGGAAGAATTATGATTGGCAGATTTGTTCTTAATTTTCAAATTTCCCACTGCCATTTCTTCTTCGTCATTTTCAAGTCGAGTAGAACGACAGTTTGCTGCAGTGTCTTTAAAAACGACTGATGCTCGACATTTATCAGCTCCAACTCACATTAAATAAACTTTATTTGCTCCGTTGATATATCACAGCTATACACAGGAAGTAAACAAAAAGAAGCTCGGCACTGCAGAAAAATAACTCACTCTGCCATCTAGAGTTTTGTGGTGGAACTACAAACAATAACGCAGAAATATAAACGTCATGGATAGTACAGGGGTGTGTAGCCTTTGTATGTAGCTGCTGTGTGGAAGCATAAATCAGGCTTTACATTGTTAATCAGTCTTCAACTCGTTTTTTTAATCACAGGCCTCCCAGCCACAAAATCATCATCAACGGAAAAGAGTGCATTAACTTTGCTTCCTTTAACTTCCTGGGTCTCCTTGACAACGAGCGTGTCAAGGTCGGTATCTACTCTTTAATCGTTATTCTTCATTGTTTGCAACTTTGAATGAAACATTTTGTTGTTGTTAATTTCTCGTTACAGGAAAAGGCTTTAGCGTCACTTAAGAAATATGGCGTCGGCACATGTGGTCCACGAGGTTTCTACGGGACTTTTGGTGAGTGGAACAACTTTGTCGTCAGTTGACTAGATGAGCGGAAGTTTCTCTGTTCGTACATGGATGAATTTACTCTGAGACAGTAACAGAACATTACTGAGTTCACTTTATGGGTACAATAGAGGATACTCAAGTACTAAAAAAATTGGTATCCACTAGGTGGCAGCACCAGTCAAACCCAGTCCTTATCGCTGCATTTGGGGCTTTTTGAACAGGACTGATTTAGCACAGGAGTAAAGACAAAACAGGGACCTCAGAAGAAATCCCAGGCTATATTCCTGTCATTTTGGAAAGAAAATGATCAGCGCTGATGGCGAGATGAGTGGTGATCCTGTTCCCTTGGTCAGGTGTAGGTTTAGAAAACCATATATCTACTGGGAAGAACCAGAAGAGTGTGAGATCTGCTCCCTGACACGTCGTATTCTGTTGTTTCTAGTTCACAGCATTATGTCCAAATGCTAAAAAGAAGAGGAAAGGATGAGTCAAAAACCCTCAATAAACCAACAAAACCACGTACGGTGCAGACTTTATCCCCAAAGGCTAAAACTTAGTTAAATTGTTTTGAATTTTATGTTGATGGATAAAATAAAGTTCAGCGTTTATTCTGCGATTTTATTAGTAGGGTTTAAGCAGCCCAGTCTAAGAGTGTGCTCTTTAGCACCCATCTCTGGTTGACAAGTGCAATTGCCTGTTGCCTCTCTGGTAAATGCTGTTGCTAGGAGCAACGACGCACGTGTGTATTTGTTGACCAGATGACAAGAGAAGAACCAGCGAAGATGCCTGGTACAATAACAGTAAGAGGGAACAAACTTTGACAAAATGCTTTTTATCTGTAAAGTTTGTATGAAACGACTGAATCGGTTGTGGGGAGGACGTTCAGCGGCGGGTTGTGGACCGGGAGTCGAGCTCGTGACCGCTGCAGGGGGACCGTAGCCTCTGTACATGGACCTCCTGCTTAAACCACTGAGCTATGCACCGAGCCGTTTTTAAAGATGCTGAAATTCAGATAACTAAATGGGTTCTTTTAGTTTGCTAAAATTCTGCCAACTTTCAGCCGTGGGTTGCCTCGAATACAGTTAGTCTTCTCTTCACTCACCTGCCTGCAGAAAAAAGTCCAGCAGATTTTTCTCAAGATGTCTCTCTTGAAAAGGTATGATCTTGATATATTGAATATTTCCCTCAAAGGAAGAGACTGAAAAATAAAAACATCATTTATGTAAGTTTTGTTTCTGTAGCAACAGGAGTGCTGTGATACGTCCCTGACAGACAAACATGGTGGACAGTAGGCCAGAAGAAGTAACCTCAGTATTGTTTGGACTGTTTATTCTGTAAATTCCTGGAGAATAAAAATCAATAAAAGGAAAGAGTTTGGATGAGGTCTTCTTGACAACTTGAAACATGTCTGTCACTGATGTCACATGTTTAATATGTCGTCAGATGTCCATCTGGAGCTGGAGAGCCGACTCGCCAAGTTCATGAACACAGAAGAGGCCATCATTTATTCGTATGGTTTTGCAACCATCGCCAGCGCGATCCCCGCTTACTCCAAGAGGGGGGACATCATCTTTGTGTGAGTGCTGCTTGTGCTAAATGTCTAGAGAGATACTAGTCCTGGTTCAGTCTTGAAAACACTGCGCAGCTAATCATCACCCTTCATTGATTCAGGTGAATGTGATGTTCTGGTTCTTTTAACAGCTTTGATGCGGTAGATCGTAGAATTCTGGCATCGCGTTTGGAGAACAATGTAGGAATGACAGGAACTGCATTCAACTGGTCTTTTTTGTCAGGCAGGAACTTTTCAGTCCATCTGAGAGATTTTCTTTTCTGCTTGGACGGCTGCACTTGTGTGATGTTCCACAGGGTTCTGATTTAGGACCCACCCTTCTCTCATTGTACATGTTGCCCATTTGGTCTGTTTGTAAGGAATAAAATGTATCCTTTCATTGTTATGTTGATGATGCCCCTAAATTTAAAATGTAAAGGTTCACTACAGCCTCTTTCTGTCCAAAAGACATTAAATTCTAGTTGGCAATAGATAAAAAAAAACAACCTCTGGACGCTTGGGTCTCTTGGTCCTGTGTCCACAGTTTAGCATCAGTTTTGTCGTCTCTTAAAGCTATGAACGGTCTGACACCTCCATATTTGACCGAGCGGCTTTATGTTCGTGCTCCAGGCTTCCACTGCACTCCACATTAGCACTTTTCATCTGTTGAAGACGCATCTATTCTTCTTTGCTTTTGACGCTGAAGCGAATGCAACTCAAACTCTTGTCAGTTTTATCATTCTAATGTTTCTAATTGAGGGTGTAGTTGCATTAAATTTGCTCATAATTTGACGCTGTTCTGTGATGTAAGTGTGGTGTTTTGTGTCTGGCCTGACTGCTTTGTCCTCCACCTGCTTTTGTTTTCAGGGATGAAGCGGCCTGTTTCGCTATCCAGAAAGGTCTTCAGGCGTCACGCAGCGTCATTAAATACTTCAAACACAATGACATGGAGGATCTGGAGAGGTTGCTGAAAGAGCAGGAGTTGGAGGACCAGAAGGTCAGATGTCTGGAAAGGAGAACTGGAACTGAAACTGTGCTTTTGTCTACTTTGTTACACTCGTCAACCAAAAGTCTTTTTTCTTTGCAGAACCCTCGTAAAGCTCGAGTGACGCGGAAGTTTATTGTTGTGGAGGGGCTGTACATCAACACTGCAGACATTTGTCCTCTTCCTGAGCTGGTAAATACAAACTAACTGGAAAAGCACTCGTAGAGCGCAGACCTCCACCAAGCAGCACAGGTCCTCCACATATGGAGACTTACAGCCAAAAGTATCACTCCTACATTTGTTTTATTATATTGGATTCCTTGACCATGTAAACATAGACTTAGCAATTGGAATTGCATTGATATCATTAGTTCAATAGTTATTTGTGAAAATCAACATTTCTGTAATGGTGGTTTTCTTCTGGATCTGCTCCATAACTATTACAGATGCATCAAATCTGTTAGCATACTTCTGTTTCAGCAGACTTTAAGCTACAGTTTGGTTTTAGCTGCACATCTGTATCTTCATTTGTTACCTCCCAGTGTTGAAAAAGATGATAACCTCTGACTTTTTTCATATTCTGGATCTTAGTATCCAGAATATTCCAGGATCCGGATCAGACTTTTACACATTATTGATGCTGTTATGACCATGTCCTGTATTTTTTTTACCAAGCATTCAGAGCATTTATTGTGGAGATATATACACATGTTCTGAAAATGGCCCATCTAGCAATGATAAAGAATCCTTTAAAAAATTCCTGGATCCAGACAGTGATCCAGATCACCTCCAAAATCTAATCATTTGTTCACTGTTTCAATTTGGACACATCCTGAATTTTTATTGACGCTTTGGCGTTGCGCGTCACATGTTGACGCAGCGGGTACCCCTTTTGCGGCATTTTTTGACGCGCACGTC
>JBAMYA010026236.1:0-16332 GCA_037176975.1 Arrhamphus sclerolepis | reverse complement strand
CTGCGATGGACTGGCGACCTGTCCAGGGTGTACCCCTGCCTTTCGCCCGAAGTGAGCTGGGATAGGCTCCAGCAGATCCCTGTGACCCTGCACAGGACATCGCAGGTATAGATAATGGATGGATGGATAATTTAGCCAGCGCTACAGCTGTGTACTGCTGGAAAGCTGAGATGGCTGCCATCTCCAGCTCCACCACTAGATGTCAGGAGTAGTCCAACTGTTCCTTGAAGGAGCAGAACTAAAACATCAGATTAAAACTCAGATTAATAAAGAGTCAGATTTATAGAGTCCCCAGGAAGAAAAATGGAAAGAAGGCCGTTCATGACAGCAACAGCTTCATTCTCAGTTATTTCAAAGTTCAACAGTTTGTTTCTCATAGAATCATTTAGTTTTGCTTCGCCAGATAAAATTAATTAAACTGAACTAAATAATTCTTATTATTGATAAATTTACTGCTGTGCAGGCTACAACTCCTCTATAAACTTGTGTGTAAGTTGAGACTGTGTACGTCCAGGAGGTATATTTCCCTGCAAATAAATTCAAAGATGGTGTATTGATCAGTAACTTAGTGTTCAGTAATCACTTGTTTAGAGCTGCAGAGCTCCAGCAGAGAATCTTTATCCCTCTGGATGGTTTGTTTTTAATCCTTTCAGCTTGTTTGTGGCCAGAAATGTCTACCAACAGACTGAGCTTGTCATTTAAAAAAAAAATCTACTTTTACTAATTTTACTGCATAAAGGTTTTAACCAGCATTAGCTCTTACCAAAAGTATAAAATAATCCATTCCTTTTACATTTTTATCTTTCAAATGACTGTTAAAATCGTTTGCTGGAAAACAACCACAAAACTGACCATTTTGTATACTTGCAGAGCTGCTATTTTTTTGCTTCTTATAGGTATTTCAAATAGGACAAGCACTCAGGGCGCGAGGAGTTTACAGCAGTGACGTAAGTGTCTTCTCTGTTGGTTCTTTCCGTCTGTGGCTTAGAACTAATCACTCATTCACCATTCTCGTTTGGTTGAGTTTCAGTCATTTAAGTGATTGAAAGCACGCAGCCGTGATCTCGCCTTCAAATCAAAACTTTTGTAAAAGGGCAGGTTCGGCTGGGATCTATATCATCGTACTTCCACTGTTGGAACGTAAGCGGAAGCGCCAGCCTTACTGGACCTGGTTCTAACCAGAATCTGCAAAGCTGATAGCTTCCTGCTTCATCTGTTTTTCTGTTTGCCTTCCAGAACACCTCCTCCTGCCACCACTTGTAGCTTCATTGTGCTGCAGTCTCTATAACCTGTCCTCCGTAACCTGTCCCTACCTGTCCTCCACACACTTTGGCTCTACTGTTGATGCTGCCTTGCCTCCTCCTATGTTCTCCTCTCTGGAGGTTATTGCTGCTTAAAGGCTTCTCAGCTCCACACTGAGTTCCTGGACAGTCTGTCCTGTGTCCAGCAATCCTTTACACTCTTACAGCCTCACCTGTGGCTGACTGACAGTATCCATAAGCTGCACAGTACTCTCAGAGCTGCAGATAGGAAATTACATAAAACTTCAAAACCTGCTGACCTCACAGACTTTCAGTCTCTCCTCACCTCTTTTTCTGCAGCCATCACTGATGCAAAGACGGTTTATTGCAATGATAAGATCAGTGGCACCACAGACTCAAGGAAAATGTTTTACACATTCAAATTGCTGCTTAACTCTCAGTCAGGTCAGTTTAATTGCCAATCTAGTACCAAGTTGTCGCCCTCAGGGCTCAGATCCTACAGATGACTGATGACCTCTGTAAACATCACCTGTACCAGTCCTCCTACATGTTCCTCCTTTACTCTTCGGGGTAACAGTCCAATGCTCTCCTCTTTTTTTCCTCTCACTGAGTGTGAAGTACAAACTTCTCATCGGTAGCGGCCTTACCCGTCCACTCGACACTGCATTCAAACAGGCTATGGTCACAAATAAAACACTGGACCCTGCTCAGGTTGAGAATTATCGACAGGTCTCTCTTCTTCCCTTTCTTTCCAAAGTCATGGAACTGGCTGTTTCTAAGAAGGTCTAAACAACCTTCTCTACATAAACCAGCATTTTTTTTCCTTCACAAACACAAGAAGAATTAATGAAAAACTATAGCTTTCAAATGAAGTGCTTAGAATGAATCCATTTAACCAAAATGTTATGATTTAATAGTATAAAGAATTTTAAAATGTAGATTTCACAGATTCAGCTGGTCAAAAGTTTCCATGATAGAGTCAAGCGGAACAATCAGTTGTAAGCAGTATATTTTTGATGCATTTAAAGATGTGAAGTTAAATTTTAAAAAGTCAGAACAAAATGGGGACCCTTGGGAAATTTCATTTTATTTCATTAACAGTTAAAATGGTCAAAAATAAAGTAAAGTGAATTGGTCACATATGGCAGCATAGAGTTAAACATCTCCTCGTTCATCTCTAAAAACTCGAGTTGTTTCCACTTTTTATTCAGTTTCTGGAGAAAAAAAATAGTTATGACTTGATAATTTCAAGAAATTGCCTCTTAAGAACTGAAAGAAAACCTGAGGGAGAAGTGAGGTGTGAAAGGTGGATGAGTGAGGCACATCTGGAGGGAAACATGCAAAACCAACAAGTAGGTGGTTGGAAGAAAACCAATATCCTGCAGGAAAGACGAAAAGTAGGACAGATGAGTAAAAATAGACGTGTTGAGGTGAGTACCTCAACCTTACTGTGGATGTTCTTCTGGAACTCCAGCAGGTTCTCAGCGTCCTCCAGCATCTCGTCCTGCAGTTGCCTCTTTGCATCAGCCAAGTTAACGACCAGCTCGGAGGGAGAGAGGGAGAGAGGGAGGAGGTGGTGGAGAGAGAAATGAAATGTTTAAACAGAGAGAGAAAAATTCAATGCAGCTCAGAGTGGGATCTGTACAGTTTTAAGATCGGATGCGTTCTCTGACCATAGATGAGGAGTCTCTGTAGTTACTCAGTTTGGCCAGCAGGTGGAGCCCTACCACACATGTTGTTCCAATTAGTGGGATTTATTCAATTCAATTTTATTTATATAGTGTCTATTTACAACAAAGGTGTCTCTAGATGCTTCTGAGAAACCTTTAGCAACACACCCAAGCACATGGCAAAGCCTAACAGCAGCAAGAAAAAAACCTCTTGGGGAAAAAACCTTGAGCAGGACCCAGCTCATTTATGGGGGTACCCTTTAAAGGAAGACATGAAGAGACAGGGCAGTGAGGATGAAGGACAGAGGAAGGCGAGGTACAAAAATAAATAACTTGTGATACAGAAATATATAACTATTTGGTATAAAAAGACATAAATTTGTGGTGGTCGGAGGGTCGGACCGCAGGTCGGTTAAACCAGCAGGTAACCAGGATGGTCAGAAGACGGAAGGTTTGGGAAGCGTGGGGGAGCGCAACATGACCACAACAGCACCTGAAAAATGAGACGAGAGAAGACAGCGAGACTACAGAAGATAGACAACGTTGATTCTATTAAATGATTCAGGTCAATCTGAGACTGAGATCAGACAGACAGGGTGAAGATGCTCAGTGGACAACAGGACTCCCCCCAGCAGCCTAGACCTATAGCAATGACTGGTACAGGAGCAGCTGATCTGAGGCAAACTCTGGATCCAGAGTTCTGCTGCTTACATAGAGAGAAATTGATTAGTACGTGCAGCACAGGTGTGCCAATCAATGTCTCTCGCAGGTGCTGTCTCCTGAGCAGCTGCATCACCTCTCCTGCAGCTAAGCAGAACCACACCCTGGCCCCATAAACCCCAACCACCTGACTCCAACCATCTCCCTGCCCTCTGCGAACGAGAAAGGAAATCCTCCACCGCCATCTGAACGCCCGGCCTATGGACCACCCTGAATTTAAAAGGCTGTAAAGCCAAATACCACAGGTGATCCGGGCATTGGCATCCTTCATGCAGTGGAGCCACTGCAGCAGGACATGGTCTGAACAGAGAGTGAATGGGCATCCCAGGAGGTAATACCTGTGTGTCGACCACCCACCAGATTGCCAGACACTCCTTCTTTGCCGTACTATACCTCAACTCTCATTCAGTCAGTTTCTGACTACGGGGCGTTCAACCCCTCAGACTGAGGTATAGTATGGTGAAGTCGATCCCCTCAGAACTGCTGGTACAAAAAGTCCCCCCAACCCTCTTGTCTGACGCGTCAGTCTGCCGGACAAAAGGGAGAGAGAAGTTAGGCAGCTCCCCACAGAGGGCCTGCTTTATCCTCTCTCCTACTGAAACCACTCCAACCACTGGACCAGATCTGATGTACCCTTTTGGGTCAGGTCGGTCAGGGGACTGGTCAGATCAGTAAAGTTTGGAATGAACTTTCCCTGGACTCTGGGGACAAGTGAATCTGCTAGTAGCTCTTGCTCAAATCCAGCTTTGAGAAAAAAGAGCCAGGAGTTTGTTGACCTGGGGCAGGGGGTAGGCATCGAAACATGAGACCACATTAACCTTCCTGTTATCCACACAGAAGCGCTCAGACCCATTCTCCTTGGTCACCAGAATGATGGGGCTACACAAAGTACTGTGGGATTCTTCTGTTACTCCCAACTCTAACATCAATTCTTCCAGAACAGTTTTCTTTTTCTGTAGGGCCATGAGCGCACTGCCACGCCTGAGAGTCTTAACATGATCAAAAAAGTTTGTATAGGAGCGCTTCCTGGACTCAGAGATTGCTGTTTGGTTGAGGTGCTCTTTGGATAGGGAAAAACTGAAGATGAAAAAACTGAGGGAACTCCAAGGCACTCTCCTTTAGAAAAAGTTAAAAAAAAAAAAAAAAGTCGTTTGACTCCCTGAAGAAGGTATGACTGCCGAAACGCATCGGGGTTTTTTAAATGTCTAGTATGACCAAGCCATCACAAAAAAGGCTTTTTAACTTTTTCTAAAGGAGAGTGCCTTGGAGTTCCTTCAGTTTTTTCATCTTTAGTCTTAACATGATATTGGATGAAATTCTGTGTCTTGGCAGGGACACAGGATAATCTCATAATCGACATCTCCCACTCCTTGTCACTTGGAGAGTAATTTAGAGCTAGAAGAAGAGAACAATACAACCACCTTGTCTCCTGGTGAAAATTGTCTCAGCTACATCCCTCTGTTGGACAGCTGTTGTTGATGCTTTTGAGCCTGGAGCTAATTCTCCTGTGATAAACGTCCAAGTGAAGGAACTTTGTTCTCTGGTTCAAGACGTACTGAGTCTTGTTTTTACTGGCACTTGGACTGTCCTACCAGCTATCTTTAATAAGGTCCAAGATGCCTCGGGCTTTTCTGCCAAACAACAACTCAAAGGGAGAAAATCCCATGGAGGCCGAGGGAACCTCCCACTCTGCAAACAACAGAGGGTCTAGGCATTTACGTCCATGAATGAACTTACGAATCATAGATTTCAATGTCTTATTCAGCCGCTCCGACAACCCGTCAGTCTGAGGGTGGTAGATGCTGGTCCAAAGAGACTTCATGCCAAATAATTCATGAAGTTCTTATAGGTTGCAAGAAATAAACAAGGTGCCCTGGCCAGTCAGAATCACTTTCAGGATCCCGACTCGGGACTTGACCTGAAACAATGAATCAGTCTTTGCAGAAATGCTAGGACTAGCATGAAACAGTACCCCACGGGCCACGGTGGAATGGCTCGATTAAATCCATCCCAGTGTGCTCGAACAGCACCTCTATTAACAGGTGGGGCTGCAGCTGTGCTCTCAGGATAGTCCAGGAACCACTTAAGGCACTTTTAAATCTCAAGCAACTTTCTCTCACTGGCACACATATTAACTGGATCAATTAGACCAAATTATTCCTGTAATTACTCCTGATATTCCTGTCATTGCTCCTATAAATCAAATGATAGTTAATTATAGTTAATGTAAAGGATTTCGTATCACCAGTTAGCCTAAATAGCATGTTTTTGGACTGTGGGACGAAAAAGTAACATGTGACACATTCGTGGATGCATCCTCTTGAGTCAGACCCCTCTTACTCTCATTCTCTCTTTTTCCCCTTTGCATTTTAAATTTTTTTGTTTGTTTGTTTTCAAAATGGTGCTTCAGACTATGATGAAAACACTGGCTATGTGGGCTTTTCACTTTGCTAATACCTATGCCTCTGAGTTCAAAGAAAAAAAAAAGAGAAAGAAGGATGGCCCATCAGACTGGTCTTTAGTTACCACAACCCATCAATTGTAAATTAACTATGGCTCATTCCAAATACTATGCTCTGAACCAAGAAAATCCCCTGTCTCTGCTAAAAACATGAAATACAGATGAGGAGAGTGAAGTTACTGGAGTTTCTACAAGATTGCAGTTATCACTGATGTGGTTTATCTGGAAACCCACTGTCTGAATGCAGGTGGACCTGAATCTAGACCTGAATCAGAACCTGAATCCAGATTCAGGTTGAAGAATAGGTCCAAGTGCCTTGATTCAGTCTTTGAGAGGATGACCAGGCAAGAGATTGGAGTCCAAAGCTCTGTGTGAGATCACCGCTGTACAGGAAGAGCGAGGTGAGCATTACTCATCATGAGGCATGTCATTGGCTGAAGAGCATCAATGTGATTAGACAAATAGGTCGGGGGAGGGGTGGAAGCAGAAAGATGACCTCATACCCTCAAAAAGCTATGAAGTCATCCTACCTGACTCATGTTCCCAGCTGAAAGCGACATTTCTGACACTGACTGGGTTGTACCACGCTTCATCTGACTTCAGGAAACACCCTGAAACGCCGTCACCCTGAAGCACCTTGCACAACTTCAAAGACAGAGCAACACATCTGCAAAGATGGACTAAAATGTATAACAAACTGGAGTTAAGACCCAGATGCCAACACTTCAGAGGTGCACAAGATCAACTTAGCAAAAAACAAGTAACCAGTTCCAGAGCAGACACAAGAGAATGAATCTGAGAAGAGTGATATTTTGGCAAGAGCCAGTGAAACCTGGGGTTTAAATACTACTTGGGGAAATGAAGAACAGGTGTGAGGGTGTGGAGGAGCTGAATGGAGCAATCAGGAATCTTGGGGGAGAAAAGAGGATAACATGAGATGAAGGAAAAAAACAAAAACAAAAGAAAATGTGGCAGGACTCCCCTCTCAAGGGACACCGCTGGACGTCAAAGCAGGCTGGTCAGGATGCTCCCTGTGGAGGGCTGCAACAAGATCAGGGTCGAGGGTAGCCCAAGTGGGGACCCAGGACTGCCCTTCAGGACCATACCTCTCCCAGTCGACAAGATACTGCAGGCCTCTTCCTCTACGTCTGGACCGCAGGAGGTGTGAAAGCAGTAGCCCCATCAATAATCCCCACAGGAGGAGGGGTTTGGAGGCAGGCATAAGACATATTGTTTTGACTGGCGTTATCCAAGACACATAAAAGGTAGGACTGATGTGCAGGGACACATGGAAGCTTCAGAGTGAGTAGTAGTGTTGACCACATGGAAGGGTCCCACAAAACGGGGAGCCAGTTTCCTCAACTCCACTTTAAGTGGCAGATCCTGCGTAGACAGCCACACCTTTTATCCAGGAGAATAAGCAGGAGCCTGAGAGCACTGTTTTTTGGCACCGTGTGCATAACATTGGGCCGAATTCAGCAGGAAACATCTTGAATTCAGCCAAACCCTCCTACAACATCGAATGAAGGCCTGGACAGATGGGGCACTGATCTCCTCCTTCTGGGTTGAAAAGAGTGGAGGCTGGTAGCCAAAGGCTGCCTGGAAGGGAGAAAAGCCAGTGGCAGAGGAGGGGAGACTGTTATGTGCGTATTCAACCCGTAACAAAAACTTGGACCAGGAAGAAGGTTCTGAAAGCACATACACCATGGGGTCTTTTTTAGTTCTTGGTTAATCTTTTCAGTTTGTCCATTAGACTGTGGATGGCAGCTAGAGGACAAACTGACAGGTGCTCTGATGGCTCGACAGAAGGAAGAAGAAAAGTGAGGCCCTCTGTCATAAACAATGTCTACAGACAGAGCATGGAAACGGAAAACATGATTAAGCACCAAGTCAGCAGTCTCACAAGCTGAGGGAAGCTTTGGTAGAGGGATATAATGAGCCATATTGGAGAAATGATCCACTACTGTAAGTATAACAGTGTTACCTTCTGAGGGCAGCAAATCAGTTATGAAGTCCAATGATATGTGAGACCAGGGCCGTCTGGGGACAAATAATGGAAAGAGGAAACCAGAAGGTGCAAAGTGAGATGTCTTGTGCTTGGCACATGCTGAACAAGTGTTAAATTCTTTAACATCAACAGTGAACAGTGGGGCACCAGAATTGTTGGCAGATGAGGGACATAGTACAACTCACCCCTGGATGACAGGCAAGTGATGAAGAATGTCCCCACTGAAGAACACCAATCTGGTAGCTGGTCATAGTGGCTTCAGAAACCTTTTTCACAATGTCTAAGAGAGTTGCACCAGACAATAAGAAGTAAGGAATGACAGGATCTGTGTTTTGGGTATACCTTTTAGAAAACTGTTAGAATAAAAAGTCTGGCTTGATGATCTTAGATCCAGGCCTGTATGCTGTATTGAAGTTACACTAGGTAAAGAACAAAGCCGACATAGCCTGAAATGTCCATCCCTGAAACGGTTGTTCACTGCCCTCTTACCAGCCTCTTCATTGTTCCAAAGCCTCTTTTATGGCCAGCAACTCCTGGTTGCTGACATAGTTTTGTTATGCAGAAGACAGTTTGTGAGGAAAGGCTCATTTTATTATCTGTGGAGGGTTAGGGTTGGGGTTAGGGTTACCCAAAACTCCAAGGCATACACCTCTACCACAAACTGTCGATGGGGATCCAGAATTAAGAGAATGGGGGGAGAGGTGAACCATCGCTCTCTTGGAAGGCACACTTAGCATCAGATGACCATCCAAAAGTTTCCTTGGTAGACGTGAGCAGGTGAAGGGGAGCTTCTCTTGAGCTGTAGTTCTTAATAAACCGTCAATAATAACTAGCAAAGCTGAAAAAGAGATAGAGAACCTTGTGGCAATCTGGAGTGGGCCAGTCCAGTCAAAAGTAGCTTTCACTTTCGTCGGAGCCATGGGCATATTGTCTGGGGAAACCACATGACCAAGAAAACAGATAAAATGGCCTTTTTCCACTAGAACCTACTCAGTTCGGTTCTGCTTGACTCTACTCTGCTTAAAGGGTTTTGGTCATAGTAACAGCCAGTACCTCCTTTTTTCACACCTACTTGGCTGGGGTTCTGACCAAGCTGAGTCGGGCTGAAAACACAACACCACCAGGATGCAGGCCACTGATTGACTCCCTCTCTTCTGTGATTGGTCATCTGTAATGATTCCTCACTATTTAAGGAACTGTCCACCTTCACTCTGGGCAGCTGTGCTAGATTGGTGCAGTTCACAACAAACACAGTCGCTGTCTTCATATCTTGTTAAGCCTTTAGCTTGCTGTAGACTTGTGGAACCTTGGTTTTCCTTTGTTACCTGCCCTTGTTGAATTTGTTGGTTATTTGCTCCTGTCACAGGAAAATCTCAGTTTCTTTTGAGTTGTTTCAGTTTCTTAAAGTAGTTTGGTTGAATAATCATTTCCACAATATTTTTATACCTGCATCAGTTTACCGAGTGTAAGCTTTGGGTTCTATTGTTGTATTTCTTATTCCTATTTGTAAATAAATTATTGTTATCTTACCTTCTCATCTCCAAATGTTTGTGTTGCCACCCCCTGGACCTAATAGGGGTCGCAACAGCCAGAGAGTGACGTCACCAATGAGTCATGGGAGCAGCTCCTTCACACCCGCCGTATTTAAAACTCAGCAACAGTGACTGCAATTTACGTTACCTTTACAACTTTACTTTTACAACTAAAATTTGATATGGTGAAAAATGGCAAGCAAACCTTCTCCGTGGTCAAACAAAGACGCCTTGACATCCTCCATTGTTGTCACATACGCAACCGGAGTTGTCACATATTAAGACATCACTGTGTTTTGGGCTGCCTTACCATGAAGGCCCTGCCCACATCGAGGTGGTACTGAACTGTAATGGAAAACAACTGAGACCGAGGCGAGTAGATTTGAGGTGAATTGAGCAGAACCAATTAAGTACTTGTGGAAAAGGGCCAAAAGAGAGCAAAACTGGCACTTTTCTGCTTTAACAACTGGTTCTCCAATAACCTCTGGAGGACACATGAAGGAAGTGTTGAGTAATGCTCTGTGAAAGGATGACCATATGTTTTTGAACATCATTGACTAATGCTTGGAATATGGCAGGAGCATTGGTTAACCCGAAAGGCACTCATCCCCCTCTTTAATCCTCACCAGGTGATGGGCATTCCATAGGTCAAGGTTGGTGTAAACCTGGGCACCTTGCAACATCTCAAAAGCTGTGTAGATTAATGGGAGAGGGTAATTATTTTTTAATAGTCATGCCACTCAGACCTCAGTCGTCGATACATGGAAGCAGTGACCCATCCTTCTATTCTTCTATTACATTTAGGGGAATGAACCACATAAAAACAAATGTCTTCATGATGATTTCCAGACATGATTATATGATTGGCTTTGCTACAGTGAGTAGTCCTGGGAAGAGATTGGTCATCAATAGCTTTAGCACAAATTGGTTCTTCTAGCTGTTCCACTGAAATCCTGAACTTTTTAACAGTAGCAACGTCAATGAAGTCAAGGTCTGCCCCTGAGTCTTTGAACACTGGAAGGAACTGGGACGTATTGTTAAATAACACCCGGACAGTCAGTTTTGGTTGTGACCGAATTGATCGGCTCACCAGGTCCCCCAATACTACTGGGGAGCCTTGCATTTTACTGAGCAGTCTCTTACAGTGTCCCTTATTCCCACAATAAATGGAAAGGTTACCTTGACGACAGATCATCTTCCCAAACACTTAACTTTGCATGGGCTCTTCAGTTCATGTTGGTTGAGGGGACGTGGCCTAAGTAGGAGGGTAGATGGAGATAGATTCCCTGACTCTTTCAGTATGTCTCCACCACAGATGGTGATCTACTCTGGCAGCAAGTGAAATCATGTCCTCCAGATCTTTGGAGGGGTTCTTGAGAGGGTAATACATACTTCAGAGACAGGGACAATCTCTGATAAAAGACATTGAATAAAGCATTATTCCACTTCCTTCGAGCTGCAACAGTCCTAAACTCCGCTGCATATTCCTCTGCACTGCAATTTCCCTGAGATATCTTTAGAAGCTGTCGTGAGGCCTCTTTGAATGGAAAGGGCAGTTTCAAAAACTGTTTTCATAGCATCTGAATTTGTGTGTCTGAAATTTGATAAGACTGAAGAGTCTAAGAACAGCTTTTTTATCAGCGGCGTCACCACCGCATGATTAAAACTTACAGGCACAACCCAATTTGCTAAACTGGCATTTAATATCCTGAGCACAAAAGTAGTTAAAATAGATAAAAACCTCTTAAAAAAAAAAAAGACAAACAGGGAAATTGGATCATTAGGAGATCCTGCAGGTTTCATATGACCAATTACATAAATCAAAGTATGGAGAGTGGCAAGTTCTAACTGGTTAAAAACAGCAGAGCGTGTCACAGAGGTGGAAAGGTCATAAGATGGACTAATGCAGGCCCTAATGTTCTCAACCTTGTTCATAAAGAAACTCAAGAAGTTTTCACAAACTTCAGTTGAGTTCTCCAGGTCGGCTGAATGTGGGCAGAAGAGAATTTACTGTCTTAATTAAAACACAAGGATTGTGACAGTTAGAACTAACAACATCAGAGAGGTACTTGATTTTAGCAGCTGATATAGACATCAGCTGTCCCTCAACATCTTGAATAATACCTGGAACTTGTCCTTCATCCAATTATGCTCAGCCCTAGTGCACTCACATCTCATAGTGCATGTCCTGTCATTCATCCGGGGATCGGGTTTAGGATTAGACGCGAGTGGGTCCTGCCATTAATCCAGGGACCAGGTTTAACCCTCACAAGGCTCTGAGCCCTAACATTAACACCTATGGTTCTTCCTGTCCCTCAGCCCCAGGTCATCTCGGTTTCAGCCCTTAATGCCTTGCAAGGGCTAGGTTTAGAAGACAGCGTGTCCTGTGATTAATCCAGGGTTTAGAGGACCTCGTTTTCAACAGTGCCACCTCACCCAAAATACTTTGCCAGGCCACATTAAAATGAGAGAAAAGAGCCTTGACATCTGAATCAGAACTCACAGATTCAGCTGGACCAATCACAAAGTTGAAGGCTGCAGAGAACTGAGCACCAGTGGGAGAATTCACAATGTGATAACTCTGGTCAGGACTGTGAGATTTACCCATAGGACAAGGAAGAGGAATATCAAATATTATAGCCATATGGTCAGTGAAGACATCACAAACCTCAAAATCATGAACAGTAAACCCATAAGTTAAAACCAAATCTAGAATGCGATCTTGTCCCTGTGAGAGAGGACACGAGCTGGACATGAAAGAAAAAAAAGAACCAGTGAGGTCTAAAAACACTTTAGCCAATAGCTTGACAGGACACCGTGAATATTAAAATCCCCAACAATCAAAACTTGGTCATATGCAGGCATTACTCCCGACAGAAAATTGGCAAAGTCTCTAATAAAGTCTTTGATGTACATGGGTGGTCTGTAAATGAAAATGAAATGAAATTTAATGTACAAGACTGTGTTAAAAAAAAAAACAACAACTGCAAAGATGGAGGAAAAACTGCAAAGATAGAATCAAAAATGAAAGTAAGAATGGAGTAAAGCAGCTGCAAAGATGGAGTAAAAAAACAACCTCAAGGAGTAAGCAACTGCAAAGATTTAGTAAAGAAAATGCCTGAAGAGATGGAGAACATACGAATGCAAATATAACGTAAAATATGGAGTTAAAAAAAGACTGCAAAGAAGAAGTAAAAACACCTGCAAACATGGAGTAAGAAATGAATGTAAAGATGGAGCAATGCAACTGCCAAGAGAGAATCAAAATGCCCTCAAAGACAGAGTAAAAAATGACTGTACAGATGGAGTAAAAGAACTGCAAAGTTGGAGTAAAAACAACTGCAAACATGGAGTAAAATGGCTGCAAAGACGGAGTAAAAAATGAAAGTAAAGCTGGAGAAGAGGGATGGAGCCAAGACGGAGTAAAAGACAACGTCAAAGACGGAGTAAAAAAACCATCTGTAAAGACGGAGCAAAATAAAGTGAATATAGAGTAACATGACTGCAAGGATGGAATAAAATAAATGAATACTGCGAAGACAGAGTAAAAGATGACTCCAAAGATGGAGTAAAATGACTGCAAAGACGGGGTAAAGCAACTTCAAAGATGGAGTAACAACTGAATGCAAAGATGCAATAAAATGACCGCAAAAAATAGTTAAAAAAACAACTGTAAAAATGCAGTAAAGGAACTGCAAATATGTAGAAAAAAGAATGTGATTATAGAGTAACACAACTGCAAAGACGGAGTAAAAACAACTTTAAAGACAGAGTAAAGCTGGAGAAAAATGGAGTAAAAATGGTTGAAAATCAGAGTAAAACGACAGTAAAGATGGAGTAAAACGACTGTAAAGATGGAGTAAAACGACTGTAAAGACGGAGTAAAACGACTATAAAGGTGGAGTAAAACGACTGTAAAGACGGAGTAAAAAGACTGTAAAGGCGGAGTAAAACGACTAAAGGTGGAGTAAAACGACTGTAAAGATGGAGTAAAACGACTGTAAAGGTGGAGTAAAACGACTGTAAAGATGGAGTAAAACGACTGTAAAGACGGAGTAAAACGACTGTAAAGGTGGAGTAAAACGACTGTAAAGACGGAGTAAAACGACTGTAAGGACGGAGTAAAACGGCTGTAAAGACGGAGTAAAACGACTGTAATGACGGAGTAAAACGACTGTAATGACGGAATAAGAAAAAAGGCTGCAAAAATGAAGGAAAACAACCTCAAACACGGAGTAAATAATTGTGAAAGGCAGACTAAAGCTACTTCAACGACGGAGTAAAACGAAGGACTGAACTGAACCTGACACCGCCACGCCCCCCTCCATCATCTCTGTTTTCTTAAACCTGTCTGGTGATTTCTTGGTTTTCTTTCACATCATCGTGTAACTGCAGCAGAAAAACTTTCAGGTTCAGACGGCCGTGCTCAGATCTTCCTGCTGCTCCACTCGCTCAGCGCTGGTGAGCGCTTACATCATCCCTGAGCGCCATCAGCACGTGCTGCTCAGCCCAGTCGTCTCTTTGTGGCGGCGGATGCTTCGCTCCAGTGAGGCGGGGCGCCAAAACTACTGAAAAGGACATCTGGAGGGAAGTCAAAGGGACGTTCTTCAGGGATCCTCCTAACCCTAACCCCCACCCCCCAACTCCCCCAACCCCCTTTACCTCCGTAACCCACAAGTTGAAACATAGACACTGTCCACGGTGGACGCATGTTAGCGAACTAGCGGACAAAGAGACAGAGTGTCAGAGAGTTTAAATGTGTGTAAAAGTGTGTGTGTGTGTGTAAATGTGTGAGTTGAAAAAAGGAGTAAAACTGCTGCTGTGAAGACCAGATGGTCCAGATCTGAGGGTTTTTATGTAACCTGACCTCAGCAGTCTGGGTTTCGCCAGAACCAATACTCAAAGAGCAGCTGATTACTGGACCCGGTCCTAGTGGAAACCAGCTTATATATGGCACCCCAGTCCAGGTACTGGATCAAGGGGGGATCAGGCTGGGCCATCATCCCACATCAAAGTCTATTATTGATAATGGAGCCAGCTGTCAGACTGGGGTCAATACTGGAGACAAGGATCAGGATACAGGGTCTGCTTAACTCAACCGCCCCTGGTCCCAGAGCCAGCTAGACCCAGATCAGACTGGACTCAGAGATGAATCTAGATGTGGTCCCAGTTCAGACTGGACCCTGTCAGATGGGTCAGAATCAGACTTTGAGTATAGAAATGGAAAATAATAGACCTAAACTGGAGGGAAGATGAGCATATGAACAAGTTGAAGATCGTCTGTACTGATTACGGTTTCAGGGTGTATTTTATTTAATTTATTATCAAATGAAGCCGCAAACTTGATGCTTTTCTTTTGTCTCATAAATGTTTATAAATATTTATAAATGTTTAAAAAATCTGGAAGTTGAAGCAGAAACTGACGCAACGCTGCATCCCAGCATGCACCAGGGCAGACAGGAAATGATTCTGATCATCTTAAAGGTTATTGATCAGCTGCAGATACTTCTGATCACCCTCTCTGCTGCGGATCTTTGTGTCGGACGCTGCGTGCGCGCTGTCCGCGTGGCTGTTGTCGAGGACGCGTCTGAAGGCGCGTGCGCGCGGTTCTTTGTTCAGTGCTGCTGCAGGAAATGTGCTGTTCCCTCCGCAGAGGGTCTGCAGCCTGTCTGACAACTCCCTTTCTGCCCCCACCCCCACCCCCCCACCCCCCACCCCACCCTCCAGACACACACTCCCGCCCCCCCGAAAAAAAGAAAAAACTCCTTTAGTCCTGAAATTCAACTCAGATGGTCGCGCGCTCTCTATGCGGGGGCTGCTGTGATGGAAGTTGACATGCGCGTGCGCGCCTCCAGCAGATGTTTACATCCAGGGTGGTTTTGGTCCTGCATACGTCACCAGGAGACCGCGGCTCTGGGCCGGACCGGAACCTGGTTCCGCTCCTTCCTCCAGACCTGGATGCGGACTGAACCTGAGACGGAGCGGTTCGGTAGGAGGGCGGGGAGGGGGGCGCCCAGAAACCAGACTGGGTGGAGCGACGCACCCCACCACCACCACCACCTCCCCCCTCCCCCACCCCCCCAGCCTGCAGACGGCCTCCAAGACCAAGTACGGCAAGCCACCCGGATCATTAAACATCACTTTAGTGAACTCGACTTTAAGTTGATTTATGTGCAGAAATAACTAAAAGTAAAACTGACTTGTCCTCAGAGTCCCTTGGACGCTCCTCAGTGTTCCTCCACAGCATCCTCATTGTCCCTCAACACCATCCTCAGTGTCCCTCCTCAATGCCCTCAGTGTCCTCAGCATTGCTGTCCACTGACTGAATGAGGGGACATCTGAATTGTGGGATTATCACGTTTCTTTGCATCAGAAGTTTTCTCAAACAAACAAACAAACAAACAAAAAAATCAGCTGTCAACTCAAAAGAACTCAAATAAATTGGTTCTATAGAAAGTAGTTTGGCCCATAAATGTGTAGATGAGAAGCAGTCCAACAACAGCTGGAGAATATCGTGCGTGTATTTACACCCAACATTATTCATACCCCTGTCAAATACAAGGAACATCTTAATTCTCTCATTTACAGATTATTATTTCACCTCAGATTTGATGTAAATGTGAGGCACAAGAAAGTCTGGAGCCATGACCAGTTCATTTAAGTGAAGTAACACCATTAA
>JBAMYA010026225.1:0-16333 GCA_037176975.1 Arrhamphus sclerolepis | reverse complement strand
GAAAAAAATCACGATGCAAAATGGCTTTGATAAAAGTGAAAAAACAGAGCAAAGAAGAGGTGAAAGAAGAGAAATATTTCACAGAAGAGACCTGTGCTGCTAGCAGTAGTAATTAATATACAATAACAGCAGATAGTGTGAATAATTGGATTTATTCAAAGGCAATCAGAGGCAGGTAGGAAAACAGGCAAACACAGCACTCAAACACTGATGTGAGCTGCATGCGTGACCGTTTACATTGGACATTGTGATAGCATTTGTTTTTTTATTATTTAATTATTAATTAATTCCTATGCTAATTCATTTGAACTCACAACAACATGCAAATATGTATGAGGCAAAATATTAAACACACAAGGAAGAAATTAGAAAATACAAAAGAGCAAGATAAAGTACTACTGTCTTAAATAAAACATATCTGTAATAGCAGAATGTTCATTTTTAAGCCACAGTGAAAGTATCTTTTTCTAATGCACACTGTTTCTGTACATGACTACCAAGCAAAGTCTGGAAAGGTTTAAGTCTGCTAGCATGTTTAATGCTAGCAGACATGTGCTATCATGTTTGAATGCCAGATATTTGCATCCAAATAATTTATGTGTTATTTGTTGCTGTGCTTATTTTCTTAAATAGGTCTGAGGACTATTTTGTCGTGACTATAAACAATAAAGTTTTTCATTGGCTTTCTGTTCAGGATTTGTGTTTGTGTGTATGTGTGTGAATGCAGGTGAGTAGAATTGAAACCAACCTTTACCTTTAACACTGTAAAGTTTTTAAACACCGGCCTTGAAGTAACCAACACAAACACATCAGCTAACCATTCGGTTTTAATCTCAAAAATGCTTCTTCGCTAGGTGCCAGTATTTGCAGAACTTGTGGCGCCTACTAATATTTCAGATGATTAAAGAGAAAAATAAATTACATTTCAGGAAGAAACCAATTTTGTGAGGAACAGAGGTGAAAGGTGGCAGCGCGGATGATGGAGGAAGACAAACACCAGCTCAGAAAATCAGTTTTATGCTTGGTGAATTGAACGGAGAAATTATCTTGTATTGTGGCTGTTTACCTGTATTTCTACTTAAGCTCCACATACCGTGTGTGAGTAGCACTTTGTCGATTAATTCCGTGAAGACCCAAACACAGAGGTTAGAGGGTTACGCACGTGTTCAAAATTTGCCGCAGGACAGTCACGTTGACAGAGAGCTGAGGATCAATGCCTATATCTGTCTACTTTTGCAAACTTTAATTGGAGAAAGCAGAGGTAAACAGAAACAGTACTGTAAAACTGGATCACAGATGGATTGATTGCCTCCCTTCCCTGCTATCGAGCTGCTCGGCTACGTCACAGCAGAATGTGTCTGTCGTTGGAGTGTTGCATGCACAGGTACAGACATTTGTTTGTTTCTCTCTTTTTAATAATTGTGAAATATTACTTTATTTACTATAATTTGTTTCAGGCCTCTATGTGTGGCCAATTTGTAACATCACATTTTTTCTGTTACATGACAAACCTATGACACATTCTTTTATTTTTTTATTTTCTTTCTTGACAGTACTTTGGCTCATCACAATTTCATTCCACTGGATGTTACTCACATGTAAATCATTTAAGAAAAGCCAGTGGTAACATGAATAAAACTCTAGATAGCTGAACGGCTAAAAGTGTAAATACAGTAGATGGAATAGAATCCTAATTAATATGATTGCAAACATCTGTATGGAGCAGCCTACTTAAAAAGACTTACATCTCTGCTTGGTTCCAAGAGAGGTCACATTAAGGTTGCACTCACACTGGGCTAACTGTACTGTGCCCCTACATTCTGATTTGTTTGACTAGTGTGCGTGCTCTCCTCCACACTCAGGCATGCCATAATTCCTGGTCTCTGGCAGGGTTAGGAGAAGTGCTGAAGAGGTGGGCATGGTATGTCTGCACATGTATGTGGATGAGGGTGAATGATGCTGCACAGTCAACTGAAGGCTGCTCATCATGCTCATGCAAATGTAAGAGCTTCCGCATCTTTTCAGAACAACTCTAAATAAGGCGAAAAGTTGTATATTTCTCCTATTTTCTACATAGTTGTCCATTGTGCTGATTCTCCAAGACTGCATACACTTCGAGCAAACAAAGGGGTTGTGTAGCAACATGAAGGTATATGTACAAGCAAGAGTTGCACTCAAGCACGTTTAGAGACTGGAGAAATGTGAGTGCAGATGAGCAGAGGAATTATGTGGTTGCAACATTGATACTGACTTTTTCTTCATATAGTCATTACTTGTCAAGCTTGTCTCGTATCATTGTGTGGTTTTATTTTGTGTATATATTATCTTGACTTTGACCAATATGAATTTTTCTATATAACTTTTTTTAAATGGCTGATATTCAGCAACTAAATTAATTGATCTACCTCCAAATATTATTATCAGTAGTTTTCAGTTTGAATCTCAATAAGGAGACTAAAAATCTATATGGATAGTTATTCACACTTTGATAAGATATCATGGCAAGTGGTGCCGTTTCACTGGCTTTTGCACAGTGCTGTATAAAGCTGATTAATATAATAGAATATTCATAGAATATTCACAAGCTTTATTCCATTTTCACTTTTATGGATGCAGAAAGTCCCTCATTTATCAGCTTGCATCCATAAACATGATTTAGACAGTAATTAAAGGAACATGAAAATTATTTTCAATATGGCAAACTTAATTGTCAGTAATCAGCTATGCAAAGTTAGAGGGCTTTACAAAGATAAATGACAAAAGAGAAGGACAGAGAGCGATTGTAACATTACAAACTAAAGAAAGCATCAGGGATGTAACGGAGGAATGGCATCGCCGGCTTTATCTGCAACTGGTCAGTTAAATCTGGCTTGGAGATGTTGCCTGCCTTTAAACAACCACTGGAAGCATAACATAGTGCATCAAGTATCATCTAGTGCCAGAAAGTCAGGGCAATATCCAAATCAATCTGACTCATACTCATACAAATACTCATTGTCTTCTTAAAAATGCATTAACAAAGTCTTCCAGCAATGCCAGAATCCTTGCTCATGACCACTGTGCATGACTGCAGTTGCAGTAGTAGGTTACACAAAATTTCATAAAAATATATGGTATAATAAAAGCTAAAAAAAAGAAATAAAATTAGAAAGAAATGACTAACATTTCTGCTGAAATGGTATGTTCATTTTTTTTCTCTGTGTTTGCATCATTTATACACCTTGTTCCAGATGGACTGAATGCAGGATAGAATGAAACAATTGTTTTAAGTGCATGAAGGGGACTTTTGGGAGCAGCTGTCACTGTGCACACTGTGTTTTAGCCCAAGAAAGAAGGTAAGAGCAAAAGAAAAGGGGGAAACAATCATCCAGTCTCTGGCAAAGTGAGAGTGCTGGGATTTTCCTCGCCGACGCTAACTACCGAGACATGGCTGTTGTTAGCACTTTGAGTTTGGACCTGCTCAGACACAGTTTGTACAGAGGAGGCATCTGGGGTTGCTGAGAAAAGAAAAGAAAAGAAAAGAAGGAAAAGAAGGAGGAAAAGGAGAAGAGAAGAGAAGAGAAAATTTAGAAGACAAAGCAGAAAAAGCTCCATGCTGTGCATTTGTGATCAGAAACTTTAGGAAAGCAATGTGATATGTGCTTTCCACTGATCTAGGAAAAAAGAGCAGAGGTTGAAAAATTCCAGCCAGTTGTCACAGTGAAGATCAAAGTTAAAGTAGATGCCAGCTGTTATTACAAAACAAGTTTAGCCATTGAGTATTTGAAGGATATTAGAGAAGTACTTACATCCTGGGATCTCAGTCAGCTCATTCAGAGGTGGCACTGTCTCTAATGTGTTGGCGTATTTCTTGGCAGCCTGTCTTTGTGCATGCCGTGCCTCAATTTCCTTTTTGGTTCTTGGGATGCGGCATTTGAATATACAACACAGAGTGATAACTGAAGAAGAAAGCAACATAAATAGGAACAAGGTTAATTTATTCATATAGTACATGGTTGTAAGCTGCTGGATGTTGCATATTTCAGAAGAGAAAACAGAAACAGTGGTGTGCAAATGAGAGAGATCACTATTAAATTAGATCTTGCAAATTTGGAACATCCTTTTACATGTGAAACTCTGTGCAAATTTGAAAAAATAAAATAAAAGAAGTTGATAACCCATCCTCCTTTCATATTAATGGATTTTGGAAGTAACAGTTTGAAACTGTCATGCAACAATCAACTCATTAGTACTTTTGGACTGTTCCAGTCTCACAGAAATCCATAAAAGGAGTACAACTTCTTGGCACCACATTACACGTTGTAAGTACATTTCACCCCTCATCTAAAACCTCTCTTCAGTACTGAGGAAATTTAATGAGGCATGAGACAGCCCAGTCTCACAAACAAGTAATAGCTTCATTTGTTTACAGAGAAGCGTAATAGCATCATAATAATAATAATCATTTTAAAAAAGAAAAGAAAAAAAAGAACTAGAATACTGAGATGGAAATGTGTTTTAGATTAGATTAGTTGATTTATTTAGGGCAACATTGGCATGGTGTGATGGCTTTCATCTATGAAATACATGCAGATGACCCAACCCTACCAATATATCAGTGTAACAATGTAACACATTTTTAAGGATAATCTATAAAATGTATATTTAGAGAAATTCCGGATAATAAAAGTGAAATAAATTACTAAAATAAAAATAGATTTACTACGGTCTTTGGGCACTAACTATATTGATTTTGTGCAGTCCATGTCCATGGTTAAAGACAGTTGAGGATGACCGCCAACAACTGCCTCATTTTTCAGCTGGAGTTTTCAAGCTCTCATAAGAGCAGGAGTGAAAGTAGTTTTAAATTCTTGCCTGTACTATTACCAAAACCTTCATCTCTCTCTCATTTCATGTGTTTTGAAATAGCAAAGTCAAAACTCAAACAAATAAAAAACATATTTAACTGCAGGCTACCTGTAGGCCTATGGAGTAGGCAGGAATTAAAATGCTTGACAATATGGCAGCCAACCACAAGAGTGGAATGGAATTTCGTTGGTGTAATTTAATGCTCGTCCTGTCCCGATGCAAGTGATGTTTCTTGACGTGTGTGGACCAGTTGTGGAAAATGTCCCAGTGCATTAACTCAACTGCACCAATCCCCATAGCAAACGCTGCGTTTTGGAAGTAGATGCACACTCACATATGCTGAGTGAAATTTCTGGTCGTTAACTCATAAGCAGTTTTTCCTGAGCTGTTCTGTATTGTAAATAACACAAAACACAACTGCTTACTCTCCTATTGTTTTTAATTGGGACATTTTGCAACAAACGTATAGACATTAAACATGTGGTGCACGTTTCGAAGGCTGGGCACAGAGGACACCACCAGGCTCTCTCTAAGGGGGAGGGGGAGAAAAGCAGAAGAGAGGGAGATGCCCAGCCACGGCTTCGTCCAGCATGGACTAAAACACAGCACAGACGTTTCAGAAACAATTCGGAACGAGTTAAAAGGAGTTTTTAAAATGGACAATGTAGTTTTCAAGACTGCATATTGCTAGCAGATCTATTTTCTGACCCAGAGTGCGGCCCTCACTGGTTCTGAATGAGGGCTTTTAGCAGGCAGCCGCTCTCCCATCTTCCTGGTACTGTGTACCACAACTGAATCATCTTAGTGGTACACAGTACTGGACCGTACCGGCTTACTTTAACCCCTGCACAAGAGACAGCTCAGATCAATAGATGCACCATTGCCACAGTTTATCAAAGGCTGATTGACTCTCACCTTCCATTGCTAGTTGCAGCAGAACGTACAGATAAAAAAGTTGTTAACTTTGATCACCAAAATATTATTTGAAAGGTGCAAGTTTGTTTGGTCAGGTAAAAATGACCTTGAATGATTTGTTTGCCTTGTCCGTCAGTCACTGTACCCAGCAGACATGCCCCCAGCATTTATTACAAGAGAACATGCTTGTCCTCTTGTTAGTTTGTAATCTAAATTCATTAGCTTCGTATTTTGGCTTTTTGAAACAATACCCTTCCATTAAGGAAAAAAAAAAAACTCACAATGGTCAGAGAACCAACTTGAAACTCACAAAAGCAGCTGTAAATAAGAATTTACTGAAAATAAACTAATGAAAAACACTTTTGAATTTTAGTTTAACACAATCATTTTAAAAAATAAACAAATGAAACTGGCCTGGACAAAAATGATGTTATCCTGAGAAAAGAATTGAAAATAATTGATAATAACGACTATAGTGACATATTAAACTAAGGTGTTTCCAATATTTAGCATCACATGTGTCTTCAATCCTGTAATCAGTCAGTCTACCTATTTAAAGGGTGAAAATAACTCATTGTTTTTTTGTTTTTGTTTGTTTTTTTGGCTGCCTTGGTGTGTGCCACACTGAAAATGGACCACGGAACGCCAAGGAGAGAGCTGTCTTGGATCAGAAAGAAAGTTATAGACAAGCGTGTTAAATGTAAAGGCTATAAAACTGTCTCAAAGCATATTGATGTCTGTTAAACCACAGCTGTAAATATTATTCAAAAGGTTAAAGTCCACTGTACTGTAGCCAACGTCCCTGAATGTGGCTGCAAGAGGAAAATCAATGACAATCTGAAGACATGGATTATACGAATGGTCACCAAAGAGGCCAGGACAACTTTTGAAGAGATCAGAGGTGCATCAGAGTTGGATCACACCAAACAGCTCTCATCTGTCACTGTTTGAGTCAAAATGGACTTCATGGAAGATGAGTGAGGCAGACACCACTGTTGAAAGCTAAGCATAAAAAAAATGCATGTTGACAAGCCACAAAGCTTCTGGGAGAATGTCCTTTGGACAGATGAGACAGAACTGAAGTTTTTTGGCAAGTCACATCAGCTCTATTTTTGCAGATTCAAAAAGAAGAAATGAAGAAAAGAAACAAAAAAAGAAGACGTACTGACTGTGAAACATAGAGGTGACTCGCTTATGTTCTGGTGCTGCTTTGCTGCATCTGCCACAGGGTGTCTTTAATCTGTGTGGGGGACAATTAAATCTCAAGACTATCAAGATATTCCTGAGCGAAATGTCCTCACCGGTGTCAGAAAGCTTGATCTCAGTCGCAGATCATAGGTATTTCAACTGGAATTTGACCCTAAATACACTGCAAAAAACAACCAAGAAAGGCTAAGAAATAAACATTGGACTATTCTGAATTATTATTTACTGCTTTTGTCAGTTTCAAGTTATTTCTGTGACCATTGTGGGTTTTTCTTTCTTTAATGAAAGGGTACCAACAATTTTGTCTGTGTGTATTTATTTCCATTTTACATGGACCAAGCACTTAGGATAATACTTTTGTATTCCTGAGATATTATTGTTTTCCAGGTAACATCTGGTCAGCCATACCATGTACTTTGGAAATGAAAAACAAGGAAGGTGCTTATGAGAGAACTAAAACAGAAATGGCATAGATAAATGTTTTAGGCCGATTAAGTTGTGTAAATTCTGAAAACTGTTTTCTTTGGTCTTCAAAAAGCTCTAGATTTAAATACTTTGAGGTGTATTGGGTCTGTTCTGCTGCAGTACAAATCTTTCAACACTACCGTAAAAGAATATAGTGCTGCTTCTCTTTGGGCTGGGTAAAAAGATTCAGTGCACATGTTTCACTGTGGTTCATTTTGGGCTTCTTTTTTCTGCTCAATCTGTTCTTACACATCTATTGTTTAAACTTTTGCTATGATTTTATCATTGTTATATATTTTTTTCGTCGTCCACTGTGAAATTCTGTTATGATTCATTTCAATAGTGTATAAAAGACTTGTACTCATCTTCTGAGAGCTAAACAGCCTTTTTATGCCTTTTTATATGCAAATCCTGCATCTGCAGGAAATTGCTTTTCTATTTCTCTGTGGAAAAGACTCACTGTGCAGATCTGATGGTGTGGGCAAGTCATTAGTTTCCAACAAAGAGCTTCATAGTCATCTCAGACCTTCAATCGAGCCATAATTTGGAGTTGAAAATGTCTGTTTTCGCTCAGATTAACAACTGATCTTCTGCAACTCACACCAGTGTTTATTTAGCTGGTAGAAACCTGATGCACAGCCAAATTTACAAAATAAAGACAAAGTTGTCAAGTTGATTTACTTGAGAAAAGCTCTGAGTTGATTGAAGCCAGCGTCACCTGAACAGTACTTCACTGAGGTGGAAGGTTAAAGCTTAATACAATATTGATGTTCTTTACGAATGAACAAACATGGTCTATGTCACAAATGTCCTTCAGTTTAATTGCAATCCTAGAAATAGGGTTAACTGTTTTCTATGTTAAGTATGATTTGTGTAAATCTTTAAGAAAAAGTTCTTGAAGTTTTTGGATTTTTTTTATTTTTAGTTATGTCTATTTCTGTCCTATTTTGACACAGCAGCCCACCTCTAGGTACAGCAGTCTGTCAGTGGTCGGCCATTCAAATGGTCACTCTATCTGTTTTGGGTAGATTGCCATTAAATTTTACTGTTTTGCCATTTTTATTTATTGATTTATTCTATGTGTGATCCACTGTCATCAGGAAATCAACGTTTTCTTTTATCTCGTGCAATACTGCGCTTAAGGTTATGCTTCATATTGTTTCATACATTTTCACTTTCATTTCCAAATTCTTGGAACAGATGATTTTTGATACTATGTTAGCTGATACGCACATCTCTGAAATGTTCACCAAAACATATAATGTGTTACCTATGAATTTATACAAAAAACAGCTTTGCAAACTTGGTATCTGATCCAGGTCAAGGCCACAGGGGGTCCAATCTTGGAGACAGACCGGGGGAGGGGCTCATTCACAAGTGCCTGGTGGCCAGGTCTTCATCCATGGAGCCAAACAAAATATGTGGCCTAGGGGCCTGTACGTTGTTGTTCTTCGTAATAGGCAAGAAGGCAGCTTCTCTATTCTTTCAGGTTGAAGAAATGAGCTCTAAATACTGTTTGCGCTTATGTGCCAGAGTACTGAGCCTTCTTGGAGTCCCTGGTGGGGGTGTTCATAAGTGCACCTAAAGTAGACTAATCTTCTATTGGGGGACACCTTAGAGGTCTGACAGAGGAACCTCTCAGAAAGATGACCAGCATGGGGACATTGAATGCAAATGGGCAATGTACCACACCACCATTGTTGAGGTAGCTGACCAGAGTTACAGCTGCAAGACCTTCAGTTTTAGTGCCAATCCTCAAATTCAGTGCACAAAATCTCTGTGGAGGCCATTGGACGTAATTTTGTATCAGGCAGAAGATTCTGACAGGATCTGGGTGTTGCAGGGCTGTTTTTGTTGACATTGAGATTGGGTGCAGTTCCTCCTGATCAGACGACTGGGGTGGTGAACCAGGGAGTGTGTTCCAATTACAGGGTACTCAACAGTGTTGGTTGACTTCTGGTCATGTAACTCTGGACCAGCTCAATACCACTACTAGGGTCCTTGAGGGACGTCAGCCATACTCTTGGACCACCACTCTTAGGAGTTATTAGGTACTGGATCCATTGCTACAGGCTATCCAGTCCCTATTCTAATGGAGCAAGTGCTTGGCCCACATTACCACCAGTAAGTCGATTTATTCCAGTGCGAGTGGGACTCCATCAGGGCTGCACTGTTCTGTTCTGGAGGAGGAGCACAGGGGTCTGGTTTGGGAAAATCAGCATTGGCTCTCTGCTTTGTGCAGATGATGTGGTCCTGTTGGTTTTATTAAGCCGTGATCTTTGGCTCTCACTGGAACAGTTTGCAGCCAAGTATGAAGCAGTGGGGATAAAAATAAACACCTCCAAATCTGAGACCACGGCTCTCTCTTGTCTCTTGTCTTTTAATTAGTTTACACTACAATGTTTCCCTTCCATTTAACAAGGAGGACCATCTTCCACCATGACAACAAACTAAATCAATTTAGAACAGAACTTTGGTCTGATTAAATACATAAAGAGGGCTTAATCCTGGGGCAAACGCTGCAATATTCAAATATTTTTAAAGGTGCACATCTGCTATGTGCAACAATTCCAACAGATAGTCAATGACTGCCAAGATACGGTGGGAAAGCTAACATGAGGTCCAGGTGGAGTTGTGAATGAATGTTGAGAGAAAAGGGGTTTAAAACCTTGTGTTTTGCATTGTCTAAAAACATTTATTCATTATTTTGTCAGTGAGGTACTGCTTAAAAAGCAACTGGATGCATAAAAGAAAAAAATGAACATAAGATGCCACAAATCATTTTTCAACCGCTTAAAGGCAGAAAATGCATAAAAGGAGGCCTTTAAATAAACACCAAAATCAAAAATTCACTCACATATTGAGAAAAAAAAGCAAGTGCCTCATTTACACTAGATCTTCATTGAAGCACTTAGCGTTTGGTTTAGTTTTAGAAACATCTGCATTTTGACACAATATTTGTGGCTTTGTTTTAGTCAGTATTAGTGACAATGAAATAAAGAGTATCTTGCCCTATTCCCTGTCTAGGGAATACTCTGCCTTTCACTGAAAGACAGCTGGAATAGGCTGCAGTGGACTGCCATGACCTTGATCCAGAGGAAATGGGTATAGGTAATGCATGTATGGATGGTATAAAAAGCAAGTATTTCTCTTGAGAAAAAAATGCTTGAGAATACTCAAGCATCAGTAACCTTTTCTACATGAATGAATCAGCCAAGACAAGCCAGTGGTCCCAGTCTTTCCTCACATATGGTAATTGGTAACAGAGTTGTCACTAATCACACTGCGCTTGATAATTACAAGATAATCACATAGTGGATCACAGCTTCGACTGGCAGTTAGTTTTCTGTGTATTTTGGGAACAGACTTGTGAAGGTAAGAAGAAAGTGCTTCCATGAGGCATACTAACCAACTGCCAAAGCAAACACTGCAAAGATGCCAATGACCTGCCATAACCGCAACCCCCAGAAAACAACTGTCTCTGAAGTGACAGGGTCTGGCTTCTTCGGGGGATCTGTGGGTAAAAGCTGAGGGGAAGAAAAAAGAAAGCAAATGTTAAGGAACTTATGTTTTGAATTATTAAGAAAAATGCACTTGAGCCAATATAGTTTGTCAGTGAAGGAATTTTGTGAACATTTTCATTTAATTCAACATCAATCTGACTTCAAGTCAAGGAGCATTCATATGCAAATTAGAAAGATTTCTCATATTTCCTTCTAAGCAAATACACTGATGACCCCTTTGATATTATTTAAGTAATTACGATCTAAGTGAAGAGATATCCTGTTCTCTTTTTGTCCTTTTGTGCCTCTGTTTATATACTATTTAACCATAGCCTACTTTTTGGCGACAAGTGCAGAGACTATTCTTGCGTGTCAGCAACATTTCCCCTCATCCTTAGAAGTCTTAGTAGTCAGCTGTACAGAGTCCTGCAGATATACTATCCATGACAAATGTTTAAAAATAAACGTCTCCTGAGCCAGGACTTGAACTTTTTGGATAATTAATTATCATAAAAAGACATTATTCACAGTATATCTGTGCTTTTGTGATGGCTTGGATTAATGCAACTGAAGCCAGCAGAGCTCCAGGTCCCAAATAAAAGCATGATTGAGATTTTGCTCTGTTTGATGTATATTGATCGCTTGATTGGATGATGAGATTGTTGTGGAAACCCTACACCTTAATTCACCAACAAGAAATAGATTTAGAAATGGACAGTTATTGCATTTGCTTTCTTCACTGATAACACTGTTATGTGGGTAAAATAGAAGATAATGCTTTGATTGTAAGAGGAGAAGAGTATCGTAAACACCTAGCACTTGTTCATGTAAAAGAACAAAGCAAATTATTTTTTTGTATGTAGATTTTCCTTTGCTTTCTTCTCATGTATGCATTTGTGCAGAAAAGTTGTAATAAAAAACTGTAAACAAAAAGAGTTGTTATGCAATGTGCGTAAAAGAAGGACTAGCATTAATGAGGATATTTAGGGTTGCTCTTAGATGACACTATTTTCTTTCCTAGTGTGTGATTGCGTAACACTAAGTCCTTTCCTCTGGAAGGGCATTTTAATGTGTGGGGATTATTGACCATGACCTGAAGTTTTTATTTAGCAGACAGAGAGAACAATACTGACCTCAAACTGCCAAATAACTGTTACACTCTCCTAATTGTTGTTAATAATGGTTGAGTGTTTTGTTTGTTACATTTTTGATGTGCATCCTTTAACTCTTCATCTTTACATTTTGATTCTGTAAATCCTCTGGAAACCAATCATGAAAAATTCCTAATATCTAAAGAGGTAAATAACATGTAAAAAAGAGAAGAAAAAACCCCACTTGAACAGCATTTGTGATTCCACATGGAACAGCAGCAGATCAGTTATTAAGTCAGACAGAGACTGATATCCAAATGTGTCCCATGTTTGCTGTCAATGGAATCAATTTATTAAAATCTATAACCAAGTTTGACTATGAACACATTTGTTATTTTGAAGCTATTACTAATGAAACGCGTGCATATTAGACCACATGACATGTTAAGTTTACATTTCATATTGTATATTTATTAAGAATCCTTTTGTCACCAGTTCAAACCACAGTCCTTCACTTTTGAACGCAATGGCATCAACGGAGCAGCCAGAGAGGGGATGTCACTAGAAGTTTCTTGGGCTTTCTGCTGTCTTCTATAAAAAGCCTGTTTGCTGCACATCAAAGTTCTGTGGATGCGGTTATTCCCTTGGAAGATGGAGTCACATATATGCATAAATAAAAAGACAATAATTTATCTGTTCCTTTCATATAACTGTATATAGGAGCATAATTTATAGAACTAAGTTGTTTTTGCTTTTCGGCATTTCTTGATTGTTGTATTAATGTATAATTCTTTAATTTTTATTTTTTGTTCTACAACTGAAACTACTGACTGGTTGTAATGTTATGTGATCATGTTTTTTTCAAATGTTACATTTATACCATGTTTTACATAAACTGCCTGGTTTCAAAAGCCTTTCCGTTTCAGATCAGGATATGAGTCATGTTCTCTGCAACGTAACTTTCTTCTTTTCAGTCCAAAAGCAAAACAACAGCCAGTCATACCAGCCCACATAATCCATCAGGTTTCAACAGAAGGTCACCTAATCTTCACAGTAAGGTAAGCAACAACCATATTGACCAATCAAATGACATAAATCACATTCATGCAGGCTACCTTTTGAAAAGCGAAACACCTGCATCCATCACTGGAAAACTCTCTGGGTGTTTCTGAGAGGGAACCTGTGGAGGACATGATGTGCTATCAGGCTCTTACCTCAGGGTCCGGGATCTGGGAGAAAACGGATGACAAGCACTGAGACAGCAGCACTGCTCCCCAGCCCAGCAGCAGGAGCTGAGGTGGGCATAAAAGCTGTTCTCCAACCATCCTCTCCCCCTCTTTCTCCCTGCAGCCACCCTGCCCCGTCTCCCCCTCTTCCTCCTGTTCTCTTCTTCTTCTCCTGTGTGTGTGCCTGCTTGCAGTGGCGCCGTTTACAGGACAGGACCACAGTAGGTGATTGATAGTGACTATGGAAGGTTTCCTCCCATCCACAGCCTTCTGTTGCTCTTTTTTCTATATCTGTTGCCTTTCTACCACAACACTACAGGAACCAAAAAAACAACAAAAAAACAGAAAAATAAAAAAAAAATACAGGTGGCTGCCACTGCAGTCAGCTGAAAACTATTCCACGACAATGGAGGGAGCCAACCCTGCTGTTAGGGTACATTAATTAATTAACAGACCTGGTGTGGTTTACAGCCAGCTCATCCTACTGTGGACAGGCAATTAACTCAGAGAGGTGGGGGAGGGATGGGCAGTGCAGTTGACCATGATATGGTCGGCCTGTGCAGGAACAGTGAAGCAAATGGTGTCCTCTTTATTGCCTCAGAAGGCTGCAGTATAAAAATTCACTCATCCTCATCCTTTCACGGTGGCAGAATATGATAAGCTCAGCAGCTGCTGAGTCTGATGTTTTCTATCTGCATTTGCCCAAGAAAAAAGAAGAAAAGGCAGACTGCATTGGTTGCAGTCACTTGTTTATGGCTCAATAAAATCATTTTGCCTGGCTCATCTTCAGAGATGATCTTTTTTATATGATTTGAAAATGAATATGAAAATTAAAACATTATTATACATACTCAAGTGAACATACCCTCAGTGACAATTGTTTTTTAAAAGTTCTCGTAGGTGATGCTGATTGTTAATTTAATTTATCATCTTAATGGTATGCAGTCACACGTTTCTCTTTCTTCGTCCCTGTAAAAACAGATATTGGCCATCCATATCCTGTAGATGTGGACATTGTCAAACTTGTTGATTATTTAGCCACTTTAGCAGAGCTGTGAGTTTTGCTTCTAGTCCATTGTCAATCTAAGCACATATTACTCTCCACTTTAGCTTTGCTTTTTTTCTCCACCAAACCCTGAGAGGAAAAAACAGTCCTGTAAAGCTGAATGTTTGACGGGTTTAAATCCATCTGGTCTCTAATTGTGTCTGTCAGCCTTTTGTTGCTGAGAAGACAAAGTATAGGTGATTTATCGTCTCTATCACTGAAAAATGCTTCACCCTGAAAGCTTGAGACAAGACAATAAAATAAAATAAAATGTTAAAACCTAAGGGCAGAACCACATAGTTTTGTGATAATTCTCATGATGTTAGTCACTACTGTTTAGACCTTTTGTGGTACACATACTCAATTCATTGACTGCATACAACAAAATTGATTAAACAAGTTTAAATTATATATTTGAACAAACATACATTGTTAATTCCCATAAACCAACATCTGTGAAACATTTTCATGTGTCATCATGGTTTTCATAGACATAGTTTCTATGGGACGATCTCTATTTATCCCATGACTTCACTTCTACTTTTGTTACTGAATCTCGTTTTAAAATCTACTGTCATTTTTGGTAAAACTATACTTACACATTGCAAACCTTTGCATGAAAACCATAAAAAAAGTTCTTTGACTGAGAATAGATGGCTCAATTTCCAAAGGGCAACAGTTAAAAAATGGCACGTCTCTTCAGTATTTTCTCTCAGAGACTCAAACTATCAAAGAAGGAAAATCGCCCAAAGCAAAAGTTTGGACAGCTACAACTGAACAATATAATATGATTAAAGTACTGAAATAAATATTACGTCTTTGACCTTGTGCACTTAGAAGATCTTCAAAATATCTGACAATTGAAGACATCATAATTTCAATCAGCACAAAAATTGTGGGATTTTGTATAATTTGTGAGAATGGATGAAAAAAAGACCTAGTATGTAATCTGACTGATCAAAGAGAAATCTGTCCTACTATAGCATCAAGGAGCACCAGCCTGAGGGTCTTGAGGGATAATTAGAGCCCTCGCCTCATCCAGACAGAAATAGCTCTCAGCTATTGGCTTTTGTCTGAGTAGCTGGTTGTTGTGTGCAATCACAATAATAGCGCTTTATCAGTTAGAGCACATCCACTTGCTGGCGTATGAAAGAGTCTGCTTTATTGTTTGCTTGCTTTTATTGTTTGTCTGCTTTATGGTACGTTCGCATGAAGCTTTTCTTTTTCTTCCCAGCTTTAAACTATTCTGTCAAACCAAATTTAGTTTAAGAATAGTCCATAAAATTGTGTTCATGCTTAGCTTGGCAGTCTCTTTTTACTTATTATTCTGGAAATGCGGAGGAGCTTGTGAACTCAGGACACATCATGAAGCTCATTTAAACTGTCTGTAGAATTATTACCATTATTATGCTGCTTTCATTCTGCTATTATGATCTGAGTGTCAAGAGATGAAAATTACTTGTGAAATTTGGGTAAAGCACTTAAATGGGATGTCAGTGGCTGGCGTGTCAAGAAGAAAATGTCTTATGTTGAAAGGAAAACCGTCGTGAAAAGTAGTGTATTTGTTGTTGTTGTTTTTCTTCAACAGCCTCACAAGCAAACAAGACACCCCAGCCTGTAGTATTCACTACCTGACAAACAAAACATTGTCTTATCTATGTAATTGGACAGGATTTGCATAATTTTCTCCTTGTGGTGCATGACAAATTAAAAAAAAAAAAAAAAAAAAAACTCGTGGGAATATGGAGGAATTTCAGCACTTTGCAATAAGGTACACAAAATGTTATTTAATTACTACTTAACTATGGCTTTATTATCAGAAAACAAATCATGAACTAACTACTACTTAACCATTAGTTAAGTTGTAGAGTGGGTTTTAAGGAAAGTAATGATTAGTTAATGGTCAAGTCATCAAGACAAAAAGAGTATCTGATGTAAAGTAGGTTTTAAGAAAAGGAATGATAGATAGATAGATAGATAGATAGATAGATAGATAGATAGATAGATAGATAGATAGATAGATAGATAGATAGA
>JBAMYA010026195.1:0-16335 GCA_037176975.1 Arrhamphus sclerolepis | reverse complement strand
TGCATTAGACATAACGAGCAGGAGCACAATTATTTCTATCCACTGAACCCTTCATTGGGTGACCACAATGACAGACTTTGAAAGGAAGTTGTGACTACATTAGAGGCAGTCATATGTGCATTTGGGAGTAATTCCATAATGGTGTGGAGTGGCACCCATTACGGCTGCGGTAACAGCAACTATCCAGCTACTGCAGCAGGTGCTTATGGATATTATGTGCCCATTCAGGCCTCATCATTATAAAGCAGTTAAGGAGTGGAAGATGATTCATTTAAATTTGAATGGGAGGCAATTTAACACATGTATGAAATGCGTGCTGGCTGCAATGTATGTCTGCTATTGATCTGCAGTGTTACTAATAGTGAACTGCTTTTTAATGTTTGTTCTGTCTCTGTGACAGATTAAAACCTCAACTCATGGAGCAATGTGGAGTGTTTTTGCATGGTTGTTGTCCTAAATGTTTTTGTCCGCCCATTTTTTTCTGTTTTGAACACTTGTCCTTCTTTGTTCCTGATGGTCTTAAATCACCAGCATCCTATTGTATTCAATTTCTGAGCTTCTCCATTCAAAAGGGATTAATATTCCTGTGGGACGATGGATAAATAGTAGCCAAGCACCATGGCAACCAAACTCCTCATTTTGGACAACCTTAGCTATTCATGTGTAATGGAAAGCAGCTTGGAATAGACAAAACAATAGACCCAACACACACAATCAAGTCCGATGACACAACAAAAAAAACAAAAACTATACAACATATTATAAGCCAATGCATTGCACATCTGCTCATTTTGAAGATCTGTTGGAGCCTCTGTTTGGCTGTCTGCTTTTCCTTTTCCCCAGCTGTTACTGTGGTCTCAGAATAGATGTCTGCATTTTGGTGTAAATGTGTTTTTGTTTGAATCCATCAGGTTAACCAAAAATGTTTCCAAATTACCCCATTACACTGCTCTAAATTCAAACTGTGCAGAACTGATGAAATGAAGAAAGCAATCAAAACAAACCTCTTCATGCAAAAAGTACTCAGTCACTGACTTAAAAACACAGAGTTCTTAAGTGTATGCCATTGACCCCCCACATGTATCAAGGTTTTTAAGTTTGCATTTTCTCATGGGAAAAAGGGGTTGCATGATGGATATTTTTCAATATGATTTATTCTTAGATATTCTTAAATTTCAAAGCCAACAAATTTTGCACAGGAGTGCTCAACTCTCAGTTTGGGAATAATTATAAATGAAAACATTAGGCATACAGATGGACAGGTTGATGTTCTCTTGTCTGATTCAGATTGGAGTTTGCTCCACTCTTCCCTCTAAGAATCAACTTCCAGCAAAATAATAATTTAAAAAAAACTGCTCAGTTATATCGGTCACACAAAAGCAATAAAAAAGAAGTATTACAGGTTACAGAACAAAAAAACAAAACAAAAAACAAATGCACTTCATGCACTGGAATACAGGTCTTTTTTTTCTTTCTGTTTTCCATCTTACTCTTTGGTATTACTCATTTTCACTTTGTTGTTACCCTAGTGATACCAGTAAGAGATAAAACAGGCTGCTGGCTAAGTTGTTTACTTGATATATTTTTAGAAACTTAACCTTTGTTGGCTTCATAGAATGGAGAATGTTCAATGCAATGATGTTCTTCTTGTACCAAATGTTTTGGTTATTGCTTCCTTGCTGGTAATTTTTACCTAAAAGGCTGCACATGTTCTCATCTTTAAACCCTGAACATCAAAGACATGTTTGCCAGTGAAAGTGTTTTTCATGATGGAGTTACTGACTGGCTTCATCTGATCAGACGATCTCCAATCAGAGCCGGTCAAACTAAAAATCAGCAAATTCCAAACAATCAAAGAATTAATAATTGATCATCATCATTATCTTCTTTTCTTTTCAGCTGTTCTGTTCAGGGGTCGCCACAGAGTATCATTCGTCCCCATCTAACCCTATTCTCTGCATCCTCACACCAACTAACTTCATGTCCTCTTTCACCACATCCATAAATCTCCCCCTTAGTCTTCCTCGAGGCCTCCAGTTCCAACCTGATCATCTTTCTACCAAAATAGTCACAATCCCTCCTCTGTACAAGTCCAATCCATCTCAGTCTGGCCTCTCTGACTTTCTCTCCGTAACATCTAACAAGTGTCCCTCTGATGTACTCATTCCTGATGCTGTGCACCTCCGTCACTCCCAAAGACAAGCTCAACATTTTAACCTCTGTTTTCTCCAACTCTGCCTCCTGTCTTTTCCTCAGTGCCACGGTTTCTAAAACTTACAACATCACGGCTCTCATCATCATCTTGTACAAGTTTCCTTTCATTATTGATGATATGGCCATCGGCTTGGACTGCCGCCCTCGATTATTTTTGGGAGGGTCATGATTGCTTTTAGACAGCCTTGAAAGAAAGAGAGAAAACAAAACACAAGGAGTCTCATTTGCAGAAGCTGAACTTCGAGTGGAAGGGAAAATGTAATGCAAAGTGTTACTAGAAGAGGCTCGTGAAGGACATCATGGAAAACGGAAGTTCAAGGACCGACTGCAAAATAAATGGTCAGATTGCACTAAAGGGTGATGCTTCTAGGCAAAGCTAGAGTGAAAGCAATCCCACCCATATAATAATGAACAGATTTTCATAAAAGGCTTGCCTTATTACCCCTCCCCCAACAAAAAAACCCAAAGCCTTTTTTTTTCATACTAAAGTAAATTTGTAATATGAGATGGCATTTCATATAAGTTATAGCCACTCATTCCTGCCATTTTACATCAGTTTCACCCTTGTCTAACAACATTAATTTTCATCTGGCACTGCCAGATATGTGGTGCCCCTCTGATTAGATTTGTCCTCGCCTTCGCTGCTAAACCCTTAACAGCATCCTCATGAGGTTTATGAGGGGAGTGGAAAGCCATAATGGATTTTCTTTTTAATTTTTATTTTTTTTTTTTTCTGCTTCTCAATGCCTGTAGTAACTGTGTGGTGCGCTCTCTGCCTGGCCTGCAGATAGGGTGTGGACCTACAAATCATATCAATTAGGCCTCATTTCCATCCTGAGGTAGTCCTGAACATCTTAAATCGAGAGCATATGTGGTCATTTGATCTCCCACCCGTTTAGTCCCATAGAGCTAAATGCATCATGCTTGAAACATGGATTTCTGTGATCTCCGCTTTTAGTTAAAGAAGAAAAATGCTAAATGTATGTCTTATGTTGCCATCTCATAATTATATTTCACAATTATTGTTCTGTAAATCAAAAGAAAGATTCAGGGTGGCTATGCTCTCCAAGGATCTTGAGCACCATGTCAATATCTTTGATCTTGTTAACAGAGAGCGGGAAATGATCAATGGATCGCTGTCATGCAGTCACAGTTGTCCAGATGTCTTGATTATCACTAGTTATCATTTTAATATGGCCATTTGGCAGAGCAGTGGTAATTGTCTCTCTGTCATTGTTCATTTGTCTCCATTTCTCAATATTAGAATATAAGCAGAGGACAAAATGAAGACCATGTTCTAAATGACATACTCCATAGCACTTTCATATCAATTCTCCTCAGTGAACACAAGAGGGAACATGTAAGTACAATGAATATTAAATCATATAAATTACAATTCCAGACAATTGACTGTAACATAGCATAGTACTTTAGAGTTAAGATATGGCGTGGAGCTTCAGGCAAATGATCTGTGCAAGTTAGCTTGCGAGACATTTGTTAGAAACATATTGTGTGCACATGAGAAAATAAACCCAGCAAATAAAATCTTAGCGGGGCTCTTTTAAAATCACAACAATAGAAAAACTCCAATGTGTTCTTACTTTAATATTGATCTTCTATAATGGATGACATTTGGTGACTTAATGAGCCTAACTCACTTCAAAATTTTGGAAGAAAATGTCAAAGATTCTGCTTTCAAAGCCTTAAAAGACTGCTTTTGTTTCAGAGGATGACTGTTTGGGATGATGGTGTTGAGGAAACAGTTCCACACACTGACTGCAGCTGAAGTCACATTGCAATGGAGCTGTTCAACTTGTATTTGCTATACTGAGTGGTGTTTATGAAAGAGTGTAAGGAACAATATTAGAACGGCTGAAAAGACTGGAGGCTACATCCTTGCAGATACTGATCTGGCCAGTGTTAAGCCTGTGCTGGGAAATGAGGAGCTGACTATTCATTCAACCAAGCTGGTAAGCCCACTGGATTGGCTCTTGGCTGAGCTGGCCATCAGCCTTTTGGACTAAAGCTTGTAACTACCATCCTGAAAATCCTCTTCCTGAGCTACTGTTCTGAATCTTGAGAGTCTTGCTCCATAAATCCTTCTTGAGAACTTTTTTGGAGAAATCACTGCAGGGTTTTTTTTTCTATGTTGTTTGTCATACTATAGTATATAAATGTAACTGACACTCTAGTTGTCACTCTGCCAGAGACTTGGGAGCTTGAGGGTTCTACATAATATCTAAGCTGGACTGCACTTCTCTGAACTCCTATGACTTCTTCCAGTGTTGTTTACCTGGAAATTGCTGGAGCCACTCTCCGAAGTGTGGAGCTCGCAGCCCAGAATGATCCAATTAATGCTCCATGTCTTTTCCTTGGATATTTGAGTTTCTATTTTTCTTCTTTGTGATCCTGCGTTCATCACCACTGCCCTCTTACAGACATTGTGATTATGTCATGTTAAGTTTTATTTATTTTTGTACGCTTACATTTTTATGTTTAATACACTGACATTAGCTGTGTTAGTTAGGCCTGTCAGACATCTTATATGGCTAATTAAACACTAAATTCAAAGATTTAAAAAGTGAGAAACTTGGCTGAGCATCAAAAACACAAGCCAACTTGAATAACTAGAACTGCAGAACAGTAAAAGGAAGAAAGACCTGTATGAGTGATGTAATAATTACTAAAACTCAAATAGATTTTCTGCTCTAAGAGCTTGGTAATTGCATTCACCTGGCATTTCAGGTGTAATGCAATCCCAGATGACTTGCAGGCTAAAATTAAAACCAGAATGGCCCCTCAGGATTATGATGAAGAGCTGCTTCATGTAACACGTGTGGAAGGGCAGTTAAATGGTTTCCAGACTGACGCGGTTGTCACAGCCCTGACTAATGTGGAAAAAGAAAAAAAGAAAAAAGCCGCTCTTCCTCTGTTCAACCCTTCAGCTATAGCATAACTTGAAGCTTTAGAGTTCTTCTGATGTTACTTCATTAATTAGCCATATTAGATCAGCCTTGTGTGGGAACTCAATCAAGAAATCACTCTACATTTGTTGTTAATCTTTTTTTTGTTTTTCTTTTTGTAATTTTTCTTATTTCCTGTAACCGGGAGGACAGTAACATGTAAAGATGTGATTGGTGAATATCTGCTTGTTCTCATGTTAGTGATGGCTTGATGATGGCTTGACCTTTAAGAGACGTTTGTTTAGAGAGAGGCTGAAAGTGATCAGACTGGGGTGTGCAATTACTGCAGGCATGCTCTTAATTGCTCCTGGCCTTTATTGCTGTGGGGTTGTCAACATGTTGTAATTTTCAGTTTGACTACATGACCCAAACAAAAATAGTGTCTCTTCCTGATTGTAAGAATTCATCTTTGGAATGCTTTTAAATGCACAGAAAGTATTCCAGTTTTCTTTCTTTTTTTTCTAATAATGCAGTTTAAGAAAACCTTGTCTTGCTCCCATTCTTTACCTCCTCCTATCTGTTAGATTTACATAGCATGATTTCAAAAGACAGCTAGTTGAAGTCACTCTGATCTATTTTATGTATCACCTGTCATCTGCTTTGTTATCTCAGAGCTTGTTTTTGTGAATGTAATGTGACTCAGGGCTGCTGTTGCATTTGAATGATGTTTTTCTCTGCCATGTTATTGCTGCATACTCATTCCCGTAGTCGTTTTTTTCTCCAACAAACGTGGCAGACGTGAAACTATGGTGTGACGTATTAATCCTATTTTACTTCAAAATTGTGCCATAGATCCATACATGCACAATAAACTGCCATATGAGCAAGTGAAGGCTGTAAGTCATGCCATGCTAGTACTCAACCTTGCGCAATAAAGGATTACGTCTCTGGACTATCCATCAACACCTTTTCAAACGTGCACGCTGTGTGAATCAACTCTGAGCATATTTAAATGTCACTGACAGCCATCAGGACTCTCATTTTTAAAACTTTAAATGGTTAAATAAGATTATTTAATTATTTGATTCCAACACTGGAAGTGAGAAATTTAATGTTGTTAAATGTCTTTTCTGAGACTGTTTCAGGAGTGAATTATTTAGAAAAAAAATAAAAAAATAGAAGAAAAAAAAAGTAGATTAGGAAACTGACATCAGGAGATGCAAGACATTGAGTGAGTAGATGTCGGGCTGAACATTTGGAATATTAGAAATGTTTTATTCCAAAAAAAGCAAACAAAACAAACAAAAATAAAAGATTTGCCATCAAATATGAAAGCTTTAAAAAAGCTTTGACGTAGCTTTGCTTTTAAAGGGCTCATGAGGGCTGATTAAGAAAAAGAAAGTTTAAATAGTTAAGTAACATTTGCTGTTTAGATTCATAAACATCCAGTACTTTTGACTTTACAATGGGGATTTGAGAAATATAGAACAGGCATGGTGTTGTTTTTGTCCTCGCAAGGGTCCTTGTTCAGTCACAGCCTTTCATCAGGAGCTCACACTCTTTACAGTCCAATCAAATGAGTAGTGACTGATCAATAAGCAGATTTCAAGTAAAGTGGCCTCACCCTGCGATTAAGGAAAAAAACGGAAGATACAACTGTGTATCTTGCCCCTGAGATCCGCTGGAAGCTTCCTTGTCCTTTCTTGTTCATCTCCTCTGAGCCACAATTAGCTGATTGGATCGTCTTCAATAATGGGGGTCTTTGATCGATTTGCAGGTTCCAGAGTGGGGAAATAAGGAGGCGTGAGTAGATAAAGAAACACAAATGGAGCTCATAGCACAGACTCACACAGCAGCACTGTCATTGATAGCATCCATATTAGTTGAGCTTATCGCTCTGCCATCTTTAACCCAACACACATACATTCATCCGTGCACTGCACTCAAAGGGCCGACGTCCTACCACCCATCTCCCTGGTGTCTTACAGGTCTTATTTTAGCTCATTTTATGTTATCACAAGAATATGTATGCGGGTTGTGTTGGGTAGAAAATGTCCCTTGATTTCCCTTCTTGGTTTTCCAATAACCTATTTTTGTAGGGCACTGCATGTGAAATAATCTCACATAAAGCAGTGGTTTGATTTTCATGACAGAATATAAATTCTAGGTCTTATGCTTTGATGCACCTGACAAAACATTTCATCAACACAGACGCTGAAACAATATCACAGTAAAGATAAAATGCTGGAAAAAAATGTAAATTTTGCAGAGCAAACGGGGGAGATGATGTTCCATTCATGGCACCAGCTGCAGATTGCAAACAACTGAAAAATTCATCAACTAAAATGAAACTACTGTGGTCACAAAAGATGCATTTTGGGGTGTGCCAGTTTGGGGTGTGCCTTTTGGACAACTTTATGTTGAAATATGGCAGAGAGATGCTTTTTCCCCCCCCAGTATTATTAATTCAAACCCATTGCATTTTCCAGTATTACTAATTAATCGTATTAATGATTTTTTTTTTTTTTTTTTGCATCATAGTTAATGTAACACACCAATACAACTTGGAACTTAAAATTTCACATGAAAATGATCACAACTAGTATTATCTTTATCTTGACCTAATGTCAAGTGTTTCCCATAAAATAAATAAATAAAAAATAAAAATACCTTAGACATAGAAAAGCCCTCACAGGCCAGAGAACTTGATGATGTGATGTTGTACAGCACCTTAAAGATGACTGAAAGCATAGAGTTACTTCAGTATAGCATATTGCTGTCTTACTTTGATGCTGCCAAACCTCTGGGTCCTACTGAGCGCAGAAGCATCACGAAGCAGCCGATCTGTATAGAGTTAGAACAATTTCAAAAGTCACAAATGCGCAGCATGATTTACAAATGCGCAGGACAAGATTCACAAATGCATGGGATGATTCTTAAATGCACAGGACAAGATTCACAAATGTACGGGACGATTCAAAAATGCACAAGGTAATTTACAAATGCACAGGACAAGATTCACAAATGCACAGGAAAAGATTCACACATGTATTTCTGATGCACACACAAATATAACTTGATTTTCAAACAGCCTCTGGTCTGTGGACTTTTCTGCATTTGTGTGTGAATTTTGAGACTCCCCTGCCGTGGCTAAACTCACAATTACAGTTTTTTTTTTTTTTTTATCTGCAACCAATCAGATATCTTCCTTGTTTCAGCTGGTCATAAGAAAGCAACCCACGTTGGAAATGATTTGCTTATAAGCCAATCGCATTAAACCATTCAAACAGTGCTATCCCAGACATACAACACATACATCTGGCCGATATCGGCCATAAGACAGTACATCAGCCCGCTAATTATAAGCTAATTATGTCTGATAAACATCGGCCAAAGAGATAGATCTTTTCAGGGTTTTTTTCCCAGATCATCAAATAGGAGTTTATTAAAGCAAAGAAATGGAATATTCCTGAATGATCAAGACAGTTACCCAGTTACTCAACCCAGTTTGCATTTCACTTTTTAAAGATAAATCCACAGCAACTGAGTTCAACACTTAAGGCAATCATTACCACCAAACCAAGTATAAGGAATGAAGATTTTATTTTCAGTTATTTAATTTGTCCAATTACTTTTGAGCCCCTGAAATGAAGGGATTGTGTTTTAAAAAGAAAAGCTTCAGTTCCTCACATTTTTATGCAATCTTTTTGTTCAACCCACTGAATTAAAGCTGAAAGTCTGCACTTCAACTACATTTGAATTGTTTCATTTAAAATTCATTGTGGTAAAGAACCAAAATTAGAAAAACTTTGTCTCTGTCCAAATAAACATGGCTCTAACTGTATTCCACCTTTGCTTGTATTTTGACATAATTTCAACTACAGAACAATGAAATTGAAGTAATTGGAAATGACCCCTTCGTGCTGTCTTTTCTTTCCTTGTTTGAAATCTCTCTCTTCATATAATAAGCTCACTTTTCTCTTGGGAAGTGACTTTACTGACCTCAGAGGTGTCCTACATACATGTTCCATGAAGTGTGAACATGCCAGAGGGGTATTCCTTTTAAATATGGAAACATTTCTGGACAAAAATCTCAATTCTGGCACACTGCTTTATATAGTTCCACTAAGAAGTCAAGCAAATGACTATAAAGAATAATTTGCAAAACGTCTCAGACAAAGGTATATAACCATGAAATGAAGAAGTAAGTCAGTGTGGTAATGATTCTCTGGAAAATGTGTTGCATTGACATACCTGTAGAGATTTAGGCTTAAAATGTATGTTAAAAGATAAGTCGGACCTACTTAAAAACATTCACCTCCAATACAGCATGACTCTATCCAGGAATATAAAAAAGGAATGTGAAAACCACTGAACCACCATTTAAGAGGGAGGAAGTAGTAAATAACAAACAAAGGAAAGTGGCAAACACAAATTTATCCATTTTTGTGATCACTATCTCAGGATTATGATGATGTAAACCACTCCAAACACACCGAATAAAAACCCTGGAACAAACTGATGAGACATGTAGGACAAAACAAAAATCCATAAGCCTAAAGTTGAGCAATACCAGATAAAAAGGAAATAAAAAGCTGTGCCGTGGCACACAGAAAGCAATAGAGCTAAGAAATTTACTGGCTAATGTCGTATGTTCTATAGCCATTACACAATTAGATTAATAATGAAATATTGGATACACAGATCCACCAGAACATTAAAAACAACTGACAGGTGAAATGGATAACATTGATCTTTTCATTACAGTGCAGTTTTCTGCTAGAAAATCCTCTGTTCTGAAATTGAATCCAGTTCACCAGCCCATGACAAAAGCACTCATCAAAGGTGATGGCCTCCCCCAGCAGGGCACTGAGCTCCACCACAATACACAGCAGCTCATCAGCTCCAGGAGCACAACACAAAACACAAGGTGTTAACCCGGCCTCCAGGCGTCACAGATCTTTGATCTTTATGCAGAATAACAGTTTACATGATGAGTTTCAATCTGGATTTTGGGTTCATCGTCGCACTGAAACTGCTTTAATTAAAGTTACAAATGACTTTCTCATTGCCTCTGATGGTGGTCTTCTGTCTTTGCTGGTTCTGTGAGACCTCAGTGAAGCTTTTGACACCACTGACCACAATATTTTATTACACAGACTTGAGCACTTTGTTGGGATCAAAGGTTCTGCTTTAGATTGGTTTAGGTCTTATGTATTAGGCATAGTTCAGTTTGTCCATGTAAAAATTGTCTGTCCTCTACACATACCAGAGTTAGCTATGGTGTTCCACAGGGTTCTGGACTTGGACCATTTTTACTCACTCATTACATTTGTCCTTTGGATAGCATCATCAGAAATCACAACATTAACTTTCAGCTGTTATGCTGACGACACCCAGCTCTATTTATCCATGAAGCCCCATCACACTCTTACGTTTCTAAAGCTCCAGGCCTCAGAGATATAAAAGTGTGGATGAAGTGTAATTTTCTACTCCTCCATTCTTGCAAAACTGAAAACATAATTTTTGGCCCTGAACAATTCTGAAGACCAGTAATTTTATTTCTCTTCATGGAATCAGTTTTACATCCTGCACGACTGTGAGAAACCCTGAAATCATCTTTGATCAGAATATGTCCTTTAAACCTCAAATCAAACACATTTCTTGATTGGCTTTCTTCCATCTGCATAATATTTCAAAAATCAGGAGGATCCTCTCCCACTCCAATGCAGAAAAACTAGTCCATGCATCTGTTACATCAAGGATGGCTGAATAATAGCTGAATATCCAAATGATTCAATTAAGATACTTCAGTCGATCCAAAGTTTCCAGAGTCCTCACACATACTTCCAAGAGAGATCTTTGTATCACTACATTGGTTACCTGTTCATTCTAGAATTCAGTTCAAAATTCTCCTGATGACACATAAAGCCCTGCATGGCCTGGCCCCACCTTAACTTAAAGACCTCATTGTTCTACATCAACCTACCACACCACTCCTCTCCCAGTCTGCCAGTTTACTCAAAGTTCCCAGAGTGTCCAAGTCCAGAACAGGATGTAGAGCTTTTAGTTTTCAAGCTCCTTTCCTGTGGAACCAGCTACCAGTCTGGATATGAAACATGAACCTCTGTCATGACTTTTAAGTCTAAACTTCAGACCTTTTTGAAACAGCCTACGGTTAATTTATTGATTCATTTTACTAGTTTTACTACACTTGTTCATTATATTTTTGCATGTATATCTATTTTGTCGTTGATTTTAACTTGTGCTTACTTCATTTGTCATCTATTGCTTTTATGTTTTCTATTTACTCTGGAAAACACTTTGAGTTGCACTTGCATTTGAAAGGTTCTGTAAAAATAAAATTGAATTTAAATGAATTGAATCCCAATGCAAACCTTTCCATAGAGGTACTTCTACCAGTACATGGAATTTAGTAACTTTAGAAAATGGTATTTTACTCACGGCAATGTGAGTTGTAAAAATCATATTGGTTCTCAAATATGTGATAATTGAAACACTTTTCCTTGCAAAGTATACAGGTGGCATGTCAAACTATATGAAGAGAAGTCACAGGTGTATGTTTATGAGTATATGAGGAGGAAAAGGGTTAAAAGCTCCAGAGGGGTGAAAAAATAGGAGCCAACACTTTGCCATGTCTGTGCTACATTACTGTCTCATTATCTCACTTTGTTTAATGTAATACTACTCTTGTATCTCACCTGGATGTGCTACTGGGTAAAAAACAAACAAAAAAAAGAAGACAAAGAACAAAAGCAATGTAATAATTCATTTAACACTACTGGGTAGTACTGACTTGAATTAGTCAGTGCCAATAACTGTGCTGAGTTTGTCACCTAACCCTTTATTGATCCAAAGACATCTTGAAATGTAACAAAACATAATAAACAAAGATGTGCTGAGGGTTTGGGGAGGCTTAATCTGGGACTATGTTCACGGCCTCAGACTTTCAAAACCGATTCACTTTCCACTGTGATAAATGTTCAATAGACAAAGGTCATTTCATTGATAAAATCTATAAGTGGTGCTGTATTTGTGGATTAGATTTCAGTGAGTGTAAGTAGTTCATCTTATTCGCCGGCTCACCTTCCACTATCTGACTATAATGTTGTGGAACTAGCGATATGTGTACGAAGGGAGCAGAGGGTCAGAGAAGAATTTGAACGTGAGTAATAATATTCTGAAGAAAAAAATATTTTTTCTCTGAATTCAAATTTCTCACTTTTTATAACTTTTTTTGTCATTTAAATGGATCTTAAAATGCAATATCTAAGCTGCTCAAGTGAAAGGCCCTGCCACCTCATTCAAAGTGATCCTACTGTGACATCAGGCCAAATAACTGGACTTTTGCATTCAAAGGCAAAATAGTGGAATTATCTACTCTGCAAGTCTCATAGCCAGCGCTGATGCAGGGTCTTTAGAGGTGGCAGGATGCCATAGTGACAAGGATACCATCCCTCAACCAGAGGATCTGGGTTTAAGCTTCCATGTTGGTTAGCATTCTATACGCTTAAGCATCCTTGAACAAGTCAATGATCCGTGCCAGCTTTGTACTGTTGCTGCCCTGTGACTGACCTGCCTTTTAGGACAGGAAGGAAAAAAAGACCATCTACATTTTTTTATTACCGTCATTTTAAAATAGGTTGTTTTAACTGGGATTGCATTTCTTTCCTTGTTGTCAGATTGATCTGCATTGGTTTCCTGCTTCTACAGTCACACACCAGAACCAGAAGTCACAATACTTGATGACAGAGATTGTGTCTGCTGCATTTAATTTTTATTTTTTAATGTTTGTTTGTTTTTTTTATCCTACAATTTTGTATCCCTCACTGTGCTCACTACCTAATATCTAGTCCTGGGCATTGCACTCCCTCTGCCAACCCCAGGAGGGCCCTGCACTGAGCTCAAGTCTCCCTCTTCGCCTGAGGAGTGAGCAGGCCCTTCTTTCCACCCGACAGGAGGGCTTTCCCCTGCTGGATGTATCACGTGGAAGGATGACATTATTCCAGCCAGATCCTCCCCCGCCCCCTTGGGCACCCTGGCCGGCCAGGGGAGGCAGTTTGAAGCCCAGGACTACTGCATGTTTTTGTGACAGTAGCTCACATTAGCTACCCAAGGGAACATGGGGAGAGCATGCAAACTCCACACAGAAAGGCCCTTTCATCAACCCCACCCAGGATATGGGCGCTGATGACACAGAGAAACACACCCCCATTAGCGTCCCCTGCGGGAATTGAACCCTGAACCTTCTAGCTGTGAGGCAAATGCACTACTATTATACTTCCACATAAGAGGAATACATTTTGGAGCAAATGTCAGGTTTCTAGGAGTGATGCTGGCTGTAATCATAGTACTCAGTTTTAACATACAATGATTAGTATCACAGGTAATTTACTGCAGGTCACATTTTTGTGTTTTTGTTTGCTTGTTTGTTCAACCAAAGAGTAAAAAAATATATGACTTGTCTTTTACAGTCTGTTTGCTCTTCTGAGTCAGAGCTCATGACTGGGACAGTAGGAATAAAGATTTTGAGGACTAAACTTTAAAACAAAGACGCTTCCGTTATACGAGAGTGAGGGGACGGCAAGGGTTGAATGAGGCCACCAGTGTAATGACATCATGTGTAATTGAGCTAAGAGTTCCATGAAGAGAGGGCACGTCATTCCCTCCTGAAATCTAGATTGAAAGCATTTGTGATCTTCTGATCTTCCTTAATCTCTATGCAACAGATGCCTGACCTTTCCTCAAAATGTCTGCCAACACACATCACTGATGGACAAACAGCAGACAATAGATGCTGAATTATGGAACCAATGCTAAATGTTAAAATGTGTAGGAATAGGTCTTTGAACAATTCCTTGACAGATATATCTTACTATATTACATAACATAGCAGAAAGGATGAGTGCTATATGCATGTATACTATTTCTGATTACTTCACAGACCGGTTCATTTAGATTTAGATTTGAAAAACCCACTGCATTTCATAAGAAAAACCACTATAATTTTCAATCCAAGAGATATTCTTTCAGTAACATTTGTGAACCCACTTTTTTCTAGTCGTTACTACCGAGACAATGCGAGGTAGATTCTTACAAAGAGGCCTTGGCTCTACTTGATGTCACTCACGTTTTTGTTAATTTTACAAAGCTGTCGGAGGATGGTTGCACAGCTTCTGCTTCCATTTCTGAATCTGCTTAGAGAAACACAGCATGCAGATGCAGGTCAGGGTCAACACTTTGAAGACATCTAAAGAATTTTAGATGGAGGCTGCATTGAGCTTGTAGTGTTTTTAAATGAGAAAGGAAAATATGAACGTGGCCTTCGTGTTGTGCCAATTCAAAAATCATCTCTTCACTTTGCCAGGATTCATCACGCAGTCAGTCCCTCCTCTGCATGACCCAGAATTAAATATTCATGAGGTCTGTTCCAGCTCTAGCACTGGCATGACAATAAAGGCTGAGACATGATTCTATGCTTCTGTGGTGCAATTATTATTCGACAGCAGATGACAAACATTGGACACATAATGATAAGCAGCACGTTCGCATCAGTGTTTCTTCTTCTTGTGGACAAATTCTTCGGAGTTATTCCTCAATTGCAGATTGCGTTACTCTTCAGTATTCAGTTGAAACAATGTGCTTCATGGTGAAGAAATACCACATGGAGATCTTAAAATTTCTAAAGGACCTTTAACATGTGCTGCTAGTGTTATAGATTAGCCATTATAGTTTTGTTTGAAGACTTAGTGAGATTTAATAGCGGTTCAGGTTTAATGTAAGTTAAGTCTCAAGAGAGTGAATATAAATCCTCCCCATGCCCTTTGAAGTTATTAAAAGATTACTGTGTGTTTGTGTAAGTGTTTAATTGTGAGTGGTGCAATCTCTTCAGCACAAGCTGTCTACGCTTGTATTTACTTCTCCAAATAACAGACCTGCAGTAACAAGCAGTACAAAAACTATACTGAGTAACAGAATAAAGGCTCTCTTATGGGAACTCCCAAGTCATAAATTATGTATATATTTCTTTTTCATTTTCCTGATTTAGTTACAAGTTACTGTTACTGTTCTAATAATGCAAACTAATAAAATGCACATTTAATGGGAAAACAAGAGGAGAGTTGTCATACTGAACAACAAGCATATTATGCAAGGATAGGATTTTTTTTTCTGCAAGCTGCATGCAGAACAATACCAGTGTAAAGCAGTGGGCTGGTAGAACTGCCAAATACGGATGCTGAATAATGAATGTAAACTCTTGAGAAATAGTTTGATCCAATTAAATACTGAAGAAAAAGTAAAATAATGGTAATTGTGGGCAGCAGTAGTAGTGGAAAAAATTGAGGAGAAACAAAAAGTGAGTCTATTTTATTTTTTTTCCAGAGAACAGAAAGTGAAAGTACTCTCAACAGACTTGGATCTGATTCTCGGTTCAGCTGGAAAACCTCTGTGTGATCGCCCGAGGACCACATGGTAGTGTAGTTGGTGGCATTGTCACCTCATATCAGAAAGGTTCTTGGGTTGAATCCCAGCTGGGATCTTTCTGTACGGAGTTCACCTTTTCTTCTCACACTATTATTTTCTACAGGTGTCACCTTCCTCCCTCAGTCCCAAAATAGGCTCAGATTAGGTGATTCTGAATTGTTCGCTGGAGTTAGTTAATGTCTTATTTATTTTTGTGATGAACTGGTGACTTGTTTAAGGTTACCAGCATAGAAAATGACTGAATAAATGAACAACTAATGGAAAGATGAGTCTTTTTGGGTTCCAAAGAGCAAGTCGAAGGTATGCTTTATGGACTAGAGGCAGCGTTTTAGAAGTAATTTTATATTGAACTTGGAGTCAGTGAAGTGGCTTCAGTAGTGGAGTGATAAGTACAAACTTAAGTGTTCATGTGAGATCTCTAGCTGCTGCACGCTGATTGTTTGCATAATACTGTAAACCGAGCATCACAGTAATCTGTATCACTGACAGTCTGACTGCATTTTAAAATTTGTGATAGAAAGTTCTGGTGATGTTGATTATGTATTTGTTATTTTAAGAGAAACCAATGCCAACTCTTAATTCCGACATTATTTACTTGCTCTTTATGCTTCAGTAAAATCATGTTTGAACATATCTTTGTGACTTCTTAGGGCAACAGCTTTATGTCTGTTCAACGTAAAAAAAAAAAAAAAAAATCTGGACATCTAGCACT
>JBAMYA010026184.1:0-16335 GCA_037176975.1 Arrhamphus sclerolepis | reverse complement strand
AAAAAAAAGGGTGAATTTGATGGACAGGCTGGTGTTGGAGATATGTGTCAATCATTCATTGCATAAAGGCAATGACTTGACCACATGGAGGTGCAGATTTGGGGACCATCCCACCAAAGATGTGTGCGTGTGTATGTGTGTGTGTGTTGTGTGTGTCCATCAGTGTTGTAACAGACCTCAGCCCAATAGGACTTGCAACGAAAGCTGTTTTTGTCTTTGGCAAAGCACAATTTGGTTTTGTAATAAGCTTATGTAAGGAGGGGGGGGGGGTCCAAGCGCCACTACATATGCATAAAACAGCTACAATACGACAGTTATGTTAAGTGATCTTCTTTTTGGCATTTAAATGTTGCAAATATGTCATACTTGGAAAGGTGGCATGAACACAAATGTAAATAGTGGGTTTCTAGAACACAATGTACAGCTACAGGAAATTTTAAAAAAAACTAAACGTTTTTAAATGCATTCAAATATGCTTCAGTTTGTTTTTCAACACGTGTGACAAATGGCTCAAAATGTTTCCAGATACCAGTCAAGTTCAATAGATTTATTGCACAACGAAGAGCACATGCTGCTTTAATAAATTTCAAGTCATGCCCTGCCATCATCCATCCATCATGGCATTTTTTTAATGTCCAGACTTGAACTTTCTTGCTTGATTGGCACAGCTAATCTGCCTGGCTTACCTTGCTTTTCTAGGTTGCCAAACTTCTTCATCCAACATGTGTCGTGCTGGCACAGTGGGCTCGACACACATGGATATGTGTGTGTATTTGTAATTATTATTACTGTGCTTCTGCTCTTGAGGATGAACAGAACATCAGTTGATGACACCTGGCCATGCACAAAAACCACAGACACACACAAGTGTGAAGCCAAGAACATTTGGCTTGGTGTTACCGCTGTGAGTCTCTTGTTGAACATTTTGAAAATGAAGCAATATTATACTTTTTACTTGGAGAGAGAATGCATGCGTTGGCTTTAACATTTGAGGTACGATATTTAGAGGCGCGTTTGTGTCTGCACATAGATTAAGTTGGAATATCTCCGTATTTGTATGCATGTTGATTTGTCTTTGCACAGTACGGCTTTACTGCTTTGCAATCATGTTGTATGCACATGTGTGTTTCTGTGAGCCTGTGTATAGGTGCCAGTGGGTGGGAGAGCAGAGGGTGGAGGACTCTGAGACGAGAGGACTGTGTGTCCCCCTGCTCATTAATACCATGTGGAGCTCTAAGCAGTGGAGCACTGCTTCGGAACTTCTTGGCACACTTTAAACTACAAATCAGCAGCACACAACTGGTCCGAACTGGTTGAGAGACGTACAAAGGGAGATGTATTTCAGACTTACATTTTTAAGCAGAAACACCTTTTTTTTTCCTATAGAGACAGACTTCAAATTTGCCATAGCAGATAAAAGAAATGTGTTGACTTGTCTGCTAATGCATTTTGAGTTTAATCTCCCATTGTACTATGTCCCCTGAGTCTTAGCTTTTCTTTCAGTAAAACATTTATGATTATACTAATGTTTTATTGCATCTTTTTTTAAGCAGAGAGGACTCTATAATCATCCTTAATTTCCCTGAGGTTTGCCAGTGGACCTCGTTTGACCACGCTGAAGGAGGAGGGCCCAAAGCTAAAACTCATTTTTTTTTTTTTTTTTTGTGATGCTCAGAAATGATCTGAAAGGATCAGAGACACAGAGATTTTCACTGTCATATGTCATCTTGTGCAGACAGAAGCCAAAGGGCAGTGCAAAAGTTTATTGAACACGAGTGTTTCAATGTTCAAGGGTTGATAGTTGAATGTCTTACTGCAAGTTACTTTTATTAGTGGCAGAAATGCAGAAACATTCGACATCAAATGTCCCTCGTTTTTTTTTCTCCTCCGCAGTCACCAGTTCACCTGACAATGTGGTCAATGGCTCTCCACCTAAGTGGCTTTTCAACCTGAATGTTTGTTCATTTTGGTTGCTGAAGGACAGAAAATTATTCCCCTCTCCTGCTGCGAACTGTGCTGTAAACTCACAACAGCTGTGCGGGATCTTCCAACAAAAACACTGAGCCTCTCTATCACATCTTCGCTTCAGGCCTCTCAGATCTGGTCCCACCTCTGTAGCCACTGACACCGTTTCCTACAAGCCAGGCATTTTCATACTCCTTATCAACCACTCAGCTACAAATTCCTGCTCAAACTACCATGCCCGTTGTACTCCGCACTCCACAGGGGTCCATTATTTTCTTTCCTGGCGTTCTTTATTATTCCCCTGAAAGCATTGCTTCCCCGCCTCTCCAGCTGTACTATGCAGAGGTCCAGTAACTATAAAACATAAAGTCCGCAAGGAAAAGTCTTGATCGTCCATTATCATGTTGAAGCTGGAGACCTGTAAAACATTACATGCAAACATCATTATTTTGAATGCTCAATAGTGCGGTAGTACATTTTGTTCAAAAGTGTCTGGATTGGATTTCATGCTCTGGATTTGGAGAATATATATGGCTAAGATGATCTAAAAGTAGCTAATTTGATGCTTGTTTTATGGCTGACATTCACCATTCTACTGTTTTTTTCCCCTCTCAGGTCCTTGGAAGCTTTGGACTTGTCCCACAACTGGTTCACGTCTGTTCCAATGAATCTGCCTCGTTCTCTTCGTAAGCTCACCATGCAGTATAACAACATCAGTCACATCCCAGCATTCACGTTCCGCCACCTGCGGTTAGGCCTTCAGTCCCTCCATCTGTCCCACAATGAATTGAGCAATGAGGGCATAGGACAAATGGCTTTTGTTGGAACTTACCGCTCACTGAGAGAGCTCCTACTGGACAACAATCACTTGAGAGAGATTCCTCGATCCATCAGGCAGTTTAAGAACCTGGAGGTGCTGAAGCTGGACAACAATCAGATCAGGTAGAGCTACGTTTAATCGAATACAATTCAAATGACTTAAAAGCAAACTTGAAAGAAGAAAAGAAGTAGATACATGCACATTAAATGCCATACACAGAAATAAATTCTAATGCATCATCCTCTAGCTCTTGTTTTGTCAACATTTTTTTTCTTTTAATGTTAATTTTCAGTTTCTGAGAAATAAGAGTCTACAGTTAAAGGTGTCTTTGTTGTGGTTTCAGGCAGGTGAGGCAGTGGGGAGTGTGTCATCCTCGTAATTCTGGCTCCACCTTGGCTTCAGTGCACCTGGAAAATAATCTCCTGGATGTTGTGGCAATTCCTCCAAATGCCTTCTTCTGTGTCACCGACGCACATGGAGTGTCCCTGTACCCACAGCAGGACAAACAGGACAGACATACATGAACTGACAGCTGTACACAATGTCCTGGGAATGGGTCCTTCAACCTGGTATACATCAACACTCGTTTGTCTCATTTTTGCATTTTTATAATCACCCTGGTCAGAGAGTAGAGTTTGAAGTCAGAGAGAATGTCAGAGTTTGAAGAAAAAAATAGCTTTATCAGCTCGCTCAGTCAGTCAGTGCTTTCATTTTCAATCTGCAAACCAATCTTTTTCTTTCACAATTCATCTTTGAGTAGGGATAATGTCTGTATTATTTTGGCATGCAATAAAGCAAATATGTCATTTACGCAGTAATTGAAGTAGTCATTGTCTAAAATTATTTTATAAGATGTACAAAGATAACACATTACAGCAGAATCTGGATCTTGTTAAAACACAGGTTTTACTCTTTCTTTTTTTTTTATTGAGATATGTGATACGTTGAGAATTTTGTGACTGAAAAGGATTAACACATGCCTTTAATTTAATTCGGTGCTACTTGTTGGGCATGCAGAAAGAGCCTTTAATCAGATAGAAATGACACGGATGCAGATGACAGATGAAGCGGTCCAGTCTTAGGCGTTCATAAAGACAGACAAAAAGTCTGCTGACATAGTGTGAGCCTAAAGAAGCCATTAGGAAAAGGAATACAAACATAACACTGGTGCCCTATCACCAGACGATGCAACTTAAAAACAAGCTCATTTGTGAATGTACACTGAGTCACTGTGAGAGTGCTTTTAACCATTCCACGCACTGCATTTGCAGTGGTGGAAATGACAAAAGAGTGAGGAACATGTCCAGGTCGGTGGAGCTAAGGGGCAAACAAAAGGCATGCTTTTACGACACAATTCAGCCATTGTTCGTAGAAAATCTGTGAAAAACAGTGAAAAACGAGAGGGGAAGCAGTTTGTATCCAGCTGATCCAATGAGGCGTAGCCACAGGGAAAGACATTTAAACCAGAGAAAGAAGATGAAGGGGAAGGATAGGGAGCTGTATCACATTCAGAGCTTCTTTTCTGATGGAATTGGAAACCACTGCCCCTCTTGTGCCCTGTTAACCTTATTCATAAAGTAACCCTCCAGATGTCAAAGTTCTGCCCTGTTATATATTGTCCTGACTATATTTCACCATCCATCTTATGAGCTGCTGGTCTCAAACCTCATCCGTGGGTGCAACATGCTGAGGTTCTCAGCGGGTTCAAAGATGCTAGGGGGTGAGGGTAGCTCGTTTTCCGTCAACCACATTTTGATGAGAATATGAGGGTCTCTTGTCTGGTTATCCAGTAACTCAATCTGACAAAGCCCTTTGCTAGCCGAGCTCGTTACTATGAGCTAACCTAGCTTATAGATAGTTTATAGCTAGGCTAGTTAGTAGTTCCTGGACCAAAAGGAGCTTCCAAACAACTCCTGAATGTACTTAGATCTTGTGTGTTTTTCATTTATCTTATGTAACTACATAAAGTGTGTTATCTGGTAGTGGTGCTGCAGGCAATCACTGCACCCAGGTAGTGGCGATTCACTAAAATATAGTTCCTTATATATCTGTTCATAAGAATGCAGTGTCAATTTACATTCTTATTTCCACAAGTGTTTGTGAAGTTTATTTTGTTTATTTTGCTAGGTTTAGCAAAATTATTATTATTATTTTGCTAGGTCTAGCAAAAATAAACACTTTCAATGTCTATACTAAGCTAGGCTAGAATGCGCCATCGGTCCCGAAGCTAATTCCCAAATAGTCAGCATATCCCTTTCACGTTTTAGTTTATTGACATGTAGCTACTGAATATCTTTAACAGTTTGAATACAGATATTCAGTGAGTTGTGGGTGTGAGCAATACCAATTCACAGCTTGAGTTAAAAAAAAACAACTGCCACTTGTAGTAAGACCACACATTTCTACAATATATCGTTTAGAGCAATGAATGTAACAAAATTCAAAACATGTTTGAGACATGTTCATTAAAGTTCTAATTTACAGATGGAGCAGTTGCTGTGTAAACTAGCTGGCTCAAGGTATAAAGTTTCAGCTGAGAGTAGTATTTCTGCAACTCCAAATGAAGACCAGAACGTCTCCTGCAGACGTTTGAGTTACAAAAGCTGAATGAGAGGGAGGCAGTCAAAGGCTGAAGCTGGATTATTGCTAGCAAAGCAGATGACAAGGGGAACAATGCAATGCCAATACAGGACATGTATGATTTGTATATGATGTACGAACAAATACATTTACATATTCAGTCCTTTCACTCTATGTGCTTAGACATGTAATCACATGTTAGCTTTCTCCTTTTATTCTGTGCATGTGGTGCAGTCTCCAGTCTCCATAATTGCACTGTCATTTTGGAAATAGCACATTACTGTCTAAGAAACTACAAAGTCAAATTTATACTGCAGCTCCTGCAATTTACAGGTTGAACTGAAGAGAAAAACAGAAAAGATGTATCACTTCTCTGTTTTAACTGCCCAATCTTTGGAGTTTGTAATCAAATAAACGCTTCAGTTTTACCAATAAATCCTTAAATGAGCCTCCGCTGGAGAGTTTTGAAATCTGACAGGCTTGCCACTTCAGTGCTGTTCATCAAAACGTGTGTGACATGAGTAAACTGTTAAACCGACATCCCATCAAATGCAACAGATGTTTTGCATCATGTCAAGCTAAAACCAGATCCCGTTTGTAAGCGGTTGACCGTAAAGTGGTGTCAAGCGTTTCTTCTCCCATGTACTGTCTGTTCTACCCAGAGACAGCAGCTTCCTGTGTTTGTTATTGGATTGAAGGGGGGTGCTGGCTGATAAAATAAAAAGCACCAGTACTCACAGAGGAAAGCAGCTGAGGAATTCTCCTCATGACTCAGATGGTCATCTGAGAGAAAAAGATAATGCAAAGCGACGACACTGAGGATGGCTGGAGGGAACAAGTGGGAGGGGAGTTCCTTTGATAGAAGATTGAGTTCCAGTGTCAGGGGTCAGTTATTTGGGATCAATAAGAATGTGCTGACTGTAAAGTTTGCGCCCGTCCTTGATAGCTTGTACTATCGGGACTTTTAACATATAACTATAAAAACAACATGCTGGTCCATGTCACTGTATTCTCTTTGCCTCATACAAAATCACGCATGCTAACAGCACCCTACGCAAGAGAAAGCAAGCGGGTGTGCTAATCTCTGGAGACACGTTAGCTGAACGCTCCTACGGGGCAAAAAGAGTTTAATTTGGATGCCAAGCCCTCGAGCTACAGACCAACACCATAATCAAGTGAACCACAGCAGCAGGGAGACAGGCACACAGAGAGACTGAATCTACAGAATGTTAGAAAGAGAGGAAGCAGAGAAAGAAGGAATGTTATCTGCAAAAAGCCTCTATCAAAAGTTTGGCTCCTGCCAACAGCCCCTGCAGGGCATTGATCCTGCCTGCATGCCTCCTCTGCCACTGTGGTTACTTTAAGAGAGAGAAAAAAAAAGAGACAGTGGAACTAAACAGAAATACGGTCTGATGCACCAATCTACGTATGTGATGATGTGGATGGTTATGAAATTGATTATTATTTCATTCTCATAGTCCTGGAGCTGCAAAGCTCATTGATAGTGTGTAGATATCTTCAAATGTCTGTGCGACAGTGTTTGTGCAGGGTCGGAAAAGTTCCCAGATGGAGTGGCTTGCCAAACTCCCTGCCTCGCTGTTGGGTGCTGGCATTATAGAGAAAAACCAGAGAGTCACTGGGAAAGAACACTTCATCCTGCCAAAAGAAGGATTTAACAGAAAAACTGTGAAAAGACACAAAATCACAGGTTTTATAATCCTAAAAAAAAGGAAAAAAAGAAAAAGGTAAGATCAACAATTCCAGTTATGTGCTTAAGCCAAAACTTCCCTGGAAGTGTGCTTCTTGCTACTGCCTCTTTATGCAAACCAAAAAATAAAAATAAATAAGAACAGACAGCTATTACCAGGGGTTTTATGAACAAAAGCGAGTGTCTCTAAAAATGCAATTTCACTTCTTTTTCTGTTCCAGCAAAAATAGATGTCACTAAGGTGACGATGGAGGGGGAAAAAATAAAGTCTTTGCAAGAACTGCATGATGAACACAACTGGCATGATTGTAATCCTGCAGTCTGCTTCCTCTGCAGGCTTTGGGGGATTGCATGAGTTTACTTTTGTGCAGTGGACTAAATTTACACCAAGGAATAAATAAATAAATAAAAATAAATAAATAAAATCAGAATATGACAAAATCTAAGGGCTTTACTATTGTGCCCCACTTTGTCTCTGTGGTTTTAATCGTAGTTTGGTAGGATAGAAGATTACACCATTACACCTGGCTTTAGATGGACTTAAGGTCTTCCTTTAATTTTTCCCTCCTGTGTATTTAGGGATCAGCCGTATTGGTTCACTCCCGTAATATTACAAAGTCCTCCATCACACTGGGACTGTGTCACTGTAGAAGTGGCCACAGCTGATATCACAGCAATAAAACAAGTGTCTATATATTTTTTCTAAATCAGCTGCCCCATCACACCCTCCCCCTCCTTCTCTGCTCTTCCTCCTCCTCCTCCTCTTCCTTCTCCTCTTTCCTCCATCCGAAAAGGGGAGTAAAGAGGCTGGCTTGTTAACTTTATGGGCTCGACTCCACCGACACGCAGTCATTTTCTTTGACTGGGACTCACGCACGGTGGCCTGACACGTTTCGCGGAGGCGCGCAGTGTTGGAGGGGCTGCGGCTGGATGTCACAGGAGCCTTGGGAAACACCGCGATTATCCCTAAATGTGATGAAAATATAGGAACACTTCTTAACATCTTCAGGATACACTGACGCACAGAGGGAGAAGAACATTTTTAAACTTTTTTTTTTTTTTAATTTTTGGAACTGATATCTTATTTCTATACAAAAGGTAGGGTAGATTGATTTTGTTTTGGATTTTTATAAATTCATGTATTGCCTCTCAGTTTTCTTTGGAGCGACTTGATTCATGCTTTTACGGTTAAAAAAAGAGCAATTTGTCCAAATATTAGTTGTTTATGAGAAATTAAAAAGTTTGCTCAATGTCTTTGTTTTTACTAATTTCCGCATGTTTCTGTTATTTTTGGTTTCAGTTAAGTAGCTGTTTCAGGTTTATTCACGTTACCTAAACAAAGTAATACATCATGTATCGAACGGTAACGTTTTCTTTGCGTATTTCCCACTAATTGATGCTGAAGAAATCCACGATTCGCTCAACCTGTTACATCCTTCGGCGCATGCTGTTTTCTCACCCGCACACTAGATGGCGCAAAAAACCCTCTCCGCACCGTCCAAGCGGCAATCAAATGATGTGATAATAATTAGGCAAACTGTTTCCGCTCAGATGAAGCCGTGCCCTTACACACCCTCATTAGACTCCAAGTGCAACACATTTAACGTCCATCCCTTCATCATTGGAGAGAATAATTAAAGTGAAAAGCGCCACCCGAGGCAACTTGATCTGGCACACAGTCCTGGAGTATACCCTCAAATTTAGTGCCATAGACTGAAGTTTTTGAGAGAATTACCACCTCAGATGGCCTCAGGTATTTTGCCACACAGCATGATTCAAACAGCTCACCGAGGAGGAAATGTTTATTGTATTTTAATTTTAATTTATTTTTCCTCCATTTGGTTGCCATACCCTGTCCTGTGCTGATGACTTCATATCCACTTTAGTGAAACAGAATCTTTTTACTATACAAGGACAAAACAAACAATGTGGGTCTGGCTGGAAAATGGTCAGACAGTTAAAATTAATGGTTCAAGTGTTTGTATTTCCGGATCTTTCAGTCTGTCTCCGTAGTAGTGGCCAGGCTGTGGGTTTTAGGTTTGACCAGTCTACACCTGCCAGTCTTTGTGCTCTGTGTCTCTCACTCCCTGTCATTCATAGCAGTGGTTTATTTTCATACTCACAGTTCTCATGTAGTGTATGGAATTATTTTATTGTGATGTTTTCTCCTTAAAATATATCCAAAGCTTTTCTTAGAGCATCTATTGTGGAAAATTTCAAGTCATAGCTCCTCACTGCCTCAATAATCAACATCATTTCAGTGTGGCCCATCTGCATGCAGGAATGGGTTGTCAAGTCAGTTGCACCACTGCAGCTTGGAGATTCAATGCTTTTCTGTCATTCTGCTCTCTGTTAAGCTTTGGTTTGACTTCATCTCTTGCCACCACATCCAAGCACGGCGGCATGAGTGGAGCTGCCAAACAGTTCCTTTTTTTAGGGATAGAAGTCACCAAATTACAGCCGCAGGGGCAGTTAACTCCACCCGAGTGCTCTTACCAGACCCGCCTAGTACTAACAGCCTGTATGTCTGAAGAGTGTGTATGTGTGCACGTGCGTGCCCATCAGAGGAAGACATGGCACAGTGAAATGAGGGGGATATGTTAAACAACCAGATAACTTTCAATAGATTATTTACACACTGCATGTGTTTATGTATATGAGAGAATGTGTTTGGGCCAACATGGCTCCCTCATGAAAACATTTGTGAGATCTATATTTCTGCTTTGTGTCAAGAGTTTATTGCAGCATGGATCCAGTTCAGAGCAACAAAAGTATCACATTGTGTAAGTGCACCCAAACATTGATTTATTCACTGCAACACTACACCGAGACATGTCCAATATTTTGTGCTCAGTCAGCACTGTGATTACTTTGAGCCGCCATGTGATTTTAACCGGCACTGAGTGTTGACGTGGCGGCTGCCAATACACTAGTGTTGTGGTGCCAGCTGGCACTTGGTAAGCTCCCTGCCCCACCTTAACTATACTCACACGTCTGCCAGTGCTGTCTAGAAAGCAGCATGTGGTGCGAATCGAGATAAAAACGAAGCAGCATTTAATGTCTCGATCAATACTGTCAGGCCAATTTGGCATCTCCAGCTTTAAGAGGTCCGTGACAGTGCCAGTGAGTGGTTGCAGGGACAAAAAGGGCAGCATTAATATAGATTTTGATTATTCCACACAAAAACCAAGTTATACTTTCTCTCTCATTTGAGTCAACATAAAATATATATATGTGGCTTGTCCTTCTCCAGCCCACAGAACAAACCGGAGATTACTTTGGAAACACAGAGAGCGTTTAGTTTAAATATAACCACGTTTAGCTTGAATAGGACAAAAGCTTTCTGGTAGTTGTATTAAAGTAAACTCAATGGATTTGAGGACTGACAGATACCCAGCACATGATGGATAGTGCATATAAGATATGCAAATCCAATCTCAGACACTAAAGGTGGAAAAGTCAAACATGTCAGGGGAGGATTAATATTCACACTCATTCCTGTGTTTTACTATCAGTCAGCATCTTTCCATGTCTTCATAAACCCCTGAATTATTCTAATATCTTGCCAGCTTCTCTGCCTCCTCTGTTGTTGTATAAATATAGCCTATATATACATATAAAGTAAATACAGTACGCTGTCTATTGCCTGTGCTGGCTTCTTTATCCACCTTTTGAAAGTTCGCTGCTCTGAGTGGGTGTGTATCTCTGAGAAAGACGGATGAATGCACTTGGCGTTGGCTGACATACCTTTGCTTTGGGGGAAATTCCCCTCTTTCGATTATTGAAGGAAAATAATCACTCCTTTGTAGAGCAGAGAAGGTTCAGTGAATGCTAAGATGATTGTGAGCATTCAGTAGCAGCACAATACTATGAAACTAAAGTAAAGCTGACATTAATGATGTTTTTTCATGATAAGGCAGTATTTAGTATATGTTTTCTTCTAATTGTAGCTGATTTACTGCTGTAAAATATGAAAAAAAAGCTAAATGTCTGGACTTGCACTAAAGTGTGTACTTTTTATGGCCATAAAGGTCAGCAGAGATGCTACCACTTGGACAGCTCTCATCTTTTACATCCTTCTGGCCGCCGCTGACACACAACTCCCACTCTTTCTCTCAGCTTGACTGCCTCCTAATTGCCATTCTGCACTGTCCTCTTTCTTTTCTTTACCATTCTCTTGTCTGACCCCTCCACTCCACCCCTATGAACACATACGCACATATACACACACACAAACCCAACATCATCAACAACAACACACACACACACTCCACTGCACCACGCATTAAAGCAAGACGTAAATAGCTGCCCATGTGTCCATCCATTAAACCATTCATGGCCTGTGGGTGGGATGAGAGCTGAGGCAACAACAATTAAGATTGAAGCCTTTGGTTTGTTTTTGTCTCAGCCCCGGATGTTTGACGGTTTGCAGCCTAACTGAAGGGAGAAGGGAGGAATTCATGTGTACAAACACTAGAGTCTGATAAAAGTGGCTATTACGGCTAGAGAGGCTGCCTGATTGTGGTATGTAGTTTAGTCTTATCGTCATGTTGTGTTTATACTAGTCTCATACGTCAGTGGTGCTGATGATAGACTGTGCTTGCTGCAGTTTCCTTTTTTTCTCTCCTGCATCAGACCCCCAGGTTCTGCCTGCGGTTCCACGTCTCCTATCAAATCTCTGAAAATGGAAGACAAAAACAGATCTGAAATTTAGAGCCTGAATCTAAATTTATTTAGAATTACAGTGCAGAGATGTCTTATTGTTGGCCTATTCTGTATACGTCTGCATATAAAGTCAGCTGGGGTCCTCTGTGTGTAATCTAGCTCTTTTTGTGTCTTCTTGTGTGCCATTGTGTGATGCTGACTATATGTTAGAGCTGTGTCCTTTTCCCTGCATTCTTCTGGTCAAACCAAGGCCAGATCTGTTTTTTCTTTTCTGCAAAATGGTATAATTTGGCAACTATTTTTATTGCAAGGAGCAGACTGCAGGGAGCAGTTATTCATGCTTCCAGGCCGGGTCCACATCATGCACATGGCTTTTGTTTCATTGCCTTTAATGTCCTCAAATAATAGCACTATTTATTTGAATAGAACGAAAATTGTTGCAGTTGCAGAGGTCTGCATGAGAAGCATTAAAGTACAATATAAAAAGACATAATATGAAACTGAAAGGAGATGAAGTGAAGTTATAGATATGGTGAATTCCTGTTGTTGATCAGCATTTTTTGTTTATTGTCTCATGTTGCAGTTCGTCCTGTGGGATTGAAGCATGTTGGCAACACCTAAAAAAAGTCTTTATTTTACATGTTAAGACAAATGTTGGTTGTACTTTTTACTTTCAGTAAGTCTCCCTCTTGCTTCTTTACTTTCTCTTGTCTGCCCTTTTTTGTCACTAAGTCTTGTTTATAAAGCTACATTATTCTCTCATCTTGTTTCAGCTAAATATCTGATCATGTTGTGACTTGATTTCTAACCTCCTCTGAAGATCATTTTGAATGCCAACCATTGCCATTAAGACTTTCCAGTCTACTGTTGGATTATAGAGCGGGAGATCAAAAGAGGAATTAACACATCAAGGTTAGAGATTACAGGGTTTTAAGTTAGCATCCCATGTGGCAGTAGCTTGTTGGAATAGCCTCCAGGGTCGCAGTTTTTCTTTAAGAATCAATTGGCCTGGTTTTAATTAGTTTTTTTTTTTAATCAGTTTTTGGTTGATTAGGAGGGGCAACTCTGCTCCTGTATAAGTCAGTTCAGTGGAGACAGCCTAAAGCTCACAAACATATGCACAAACACACGCACATGTCTGGTGACCTCGATTACTATTGTGTGTGTGGTGCAAAACTATGACATCATGGAGTCTGAGTTTTGTGCCTGCAAACTCATAGTCTCTTGCGAGTGAATGGCGGCTTTGTTGCAATGCTTCCTTGCAGGCATAAACTTTTCCACCGTTTAGGTGATGCCTTCCTAGCAAACTGATTGGCTGATGAGAACAGGCTTGCTCTCCTGGAAAGCATGGTGTGCAAGAGACAGACAGGGACATTTTGGTGTGGTTTAAAAGACTTTTCTTCATGGGGTCAATCGCTGGCAAACGTCACAAGGGGAATAAGTGCGTCTCTCCTCACCAGCCTCCAGCTTCCAGTCTGCCTGTTAGGTGTGGTATAAAGAGTTTAGCCTTCTAATTAAAGACAAACAGACCATTTCATAATATTTTTTGACCACTGCAGTGACTAAATGCCCAAGGGTGGACAAAACCTGTGAGGCCTGGGGTTAGAGAGTTTCCAACTGGATCCATGTCGATAGGGCAGTTCACACTTTAACTGTGCACAGAAGCATGATTTGCCTTGAAGCGTGTTTGTTTTTTTCTCATGGAAGCAGAAAATATTCTAAAAGGACACACCCAGTGAGTTAAACCTCTCCTTACAATATCAAAACTTGGCTTTTTGAATCTTTGGGTCCCAAGGGCATTTTCCTGTATGACAAAGAAGTCATTCAGTTTTGCTCATTCAGTTGTTCTTGCATCTTTTTTTCCTCCTGTTTTTATAACAAGTCAGTCATTTAGATGTGCACTCATGATTACCCTCGCTGACATTGTGCACCCTAATTAAAGTGGATGAAACACCTCTTGCCACAATCTGATTCAATCCAGCAGCATCACAAAACAAATCCATTTGTGTGACACTTAAGATTTTTTTTTTAAACTAAACGCTGCGAGGTTTATGACTGTCTGGGTCTGGGGAACAGGATTCATGCATTCATTTTTATGAATATCGGATACATTAAGTGGGAATATTTGCGTGTGCTCATGCTGCTTTCCTTCCTCTCTGTCTTTTTGCAGGAGTTTACATCAAAGATGTTGCCACATTTTTCCCTCCTGCTGTTGCTGTGGTTGGCCCAGCTCAACTCTCCCTCCTCTGCATTACCCTTCGAGCAGAGAGGCTTCTGGGACTTTGCCTTAGACAGCATGGACAGCGGTGGGATGATGACAATGATGCGGGATGAGGAAGAAGGCTCAGCCATAGACGAGATCCCCTCTCCAGAAAGTCCCATGTGCCCCTTCGGCTGCCACTGCCAGCTCAAGGTTGTCCAGTGCTCAGACCTCGGTTAGTGAGAGTTCATGCGAGGGAGCGGTATTTGGAGTGTTGCTTTGTCATGATGCAGTGTGTGATCATGTTGAGGCTCAGGAATAAAAATAAATTGTTTGAATGACTGAACATGACCCAAGCCTTACTGCCTCAGGCAGTAACCCCCCACCTCACACACACACGCACACACACACACACATTCATATGCTATATTATCTAGGGGAGGGGGTTCTCTCTTGGGATAATGCTGGTGTATTTTGACAAGGAAAGGCATCTCTTTGAGGGATTTTGTGTTCCAGACTTTGTGTATAGATACTGGGTGGGAGACATAGTTCGAGCAGAAAATAAGACTGGAGTGAGAGAAGGAGGGAAACAGCGAGAAGGAGTGATATTAGAGAGAAAAACACAATATTAGTTGTGGACAAAAAGAAAAAAAAAGAGATGGTTTCACTGGAGGAGAATTTTTACTTAACTCACTTCCTTCAGCGGAGCTTTTTTAATGATTGTTTTGTGTTTTGGACTGTGAATAGAATCTATGATTGAAACAGCGGTGGAGGGCGCAGTGACTAAGTCTTGAGGCATTTAAAGTTGGAAGACAAATTTTGAAAAGGATTAAAAGTTTGAGATGTCTGCATGGGAATGTCTGTGAATTATAACTAAGGATTACATGCTAACAAAATTTGCTGAAAAGCTGCAAAAAGCTGGTTATAATGTGATCTTTCCTGTCAGGTCATTGTAACATTTTTCACATCAAAAGCTTCATTTTGCTTTTATCAGCATTCTGTGAATAATAAAAGTGCACGCTGTCCTCTTTTTTTCTTTTTTCTTCTATTCCTGCAGGACATATAACAACTAAATTCACTCTCATTTATGGATATTAAGATCCTCCACGATATATTTCTCCAACTAGAAGTCTTTGTTTGGGCATAATGGTTATGTCGAATCATCATTTTACAAGTTCCATATATTTATTGTCCCCAGTCTTTCAGCAGTGGGTAAATGTGGAAGCATATAATTACCGAGATGTCAAGTGCTTATTTAGAACAGATGTATTTTGGTGGTGGCGTCTGTCTCCTCTCAGCGTGCATCTTAGCATGATGCTGAGTATTCGTGTTGGGGGAAATTGGGGTTTTTGCGGGTGCTAGTGTTGTCAGTTTGTGGTAAAAAAATTGAGATTTGTGGTATAAATGGGCAAAGGGCTGTGTTTTGTGGTTTAGACGGTTAAACCTTCAGTTGATGGGCGTCTAGGTGAAATTTCCGCTTCATTTTTCAGGATTGTTTGTGATTTCTGTTCTGCTCGATGTGATGCAGATATACAATACAGATCTGCAGGTTTCCAGGTGGCAGAAGGCTTTCCAAAAGCTGCAGGTGTTGACTGGAAGGTGATATTTCCTACCACATGAATCAGCTAGGTAACATCCTGCCAACTCAAGAGTTTCCTGGCAGCTGTAGTCTTTTTTTTTTTTTTTTTTTTTTTTTTTGGCCTTTAAGAAAAAGAAATAAAGGGGGAAAGAAATCCTGAATTTTGATCAGTCTTTCCCTATCCATTAAGGATTAAATTTAACTTAAATTTACTGTCAGTACACAAAAGCTCGATCATTTCTAGGAAGCCACGGCTCTCTCAGCGTTGCGTGGGCGTCTTTTGAATGGTTTGTCAGAGGAAGCTGCTGATGACTTGGTCCCATGTGGTGTCATTGAGGGTGTGGCACAGCAGAGCCAAAGCCATATATCTAAAGTTAACTGTAGCTGGACAGCTATAAAGTTCTGTGGGTCAGATGTGGTTGGCGGCTGACTGGATCCCAGTGGGACAGCTGACGCTCTGTGACCAGTGGGTCTTGTTGCATCATGGTGTTGGTTGAGATGGGGTTTGCCATGATTGGGATTTGCTTACACATCCACTGACCACATCTGATACTCGTATTCACGTGGCCCTGTGATGTGGTCTCGCTAATGGTCAATGGTTGCTGTGTTGGCATACGTGTTGAGTCATTCGCCTGGAGCTCCCTGAGTGGAATAATACAGGTGCATGTCCTAATGCATGTTTGCTTTCAATTTATATATATATGAATGACTCTTAAAAAAAACAATGAATACACACACACACATATATATATTATACATATGTAAATACATATATATGTGCATATATATATATGTATGTATGTATGTATGTGTGTATG
>JBAMYA010026173.1:0-16336 GCA_037176975.1 Arrhamphus sclerolepis | reverse complement strand
AAAGGCCCTGTTGTCAGTCACATCTCTGGCAATGAAGGAAATTTTATTCACCATGTGCATTTTGCTCTTGCAGCAGACATGTTCTTTTTGTACATATGAGAGTAATAGTGAATTTGCCCTCATGAAAGAAGTAGAACTTAACAAAAAAATTTTATGATGGAAATGTGTTGCAATTATGTGCTGGTACCATGAGAGAATGGCAGGTTTCTTAGCAAGGAGTTAAAGGGTTGAAAGAAATCTTGTCCTTCTCCAGCTCGTGGTGATCTTACCACTTCTGTGAAATGGTTTTATTTATTGAGGGAAAGACATAGTGTAGTGTTGTGTTGTTATTTTAAAGGAAACACTGTATGATAAAAATGCAAGTGAATCCAAAAATGGAGGAGGTTAAATGTAATTTTATCATTTAAATCATTAACCACACATTATTTGATCAATTACAACATTCACTCCTTACTTCATATTATATAATAACTTGTCTTTTTTTTTTTTTTTGTTAAAAGCAGACTGTCACTCAGCAGAACTTTGTTTTTTTTCTCCCATGGGAGTTCGTGGCCATGAGGATATTCATTTGCTGCCAAGCACAGATGTAAGAGAAATGTTGGCACACGACAGAAGGAAATGGAAAAAGGTGCCTCTTCTACACCTTGGGAGCTGAAACAAATGGAAAACTAGAATTTTACCTTTTCTTTCTTTCTTTCTTTCTTTCTTTCTTTCTTTCTTTCTTTTTTTTTTAACAAAACTCCTGTGTTGTGATGTGATAAGTTGAGCAGTGGCTGTTGTAAATCAGTGTTTATCTGTCTTGGTCCTCAAGTATCACTACTCTCCCTTCTGCAACGTGTCTGATTCAAATGAATGGATCACCTCATTCGCTTGAAATTAAAGGTCCGCTCACGTCTGTCTGTCTGTCTGCCATTAATTTGAGCCAGGTGCAGCAGGGAAACATTTAATACAAGCAGGACAGTGGTACCAAGATTGAGAAACAATTTTGTAAATTATAGTATAAAGCAGGTGGTGATTATATAATGTAATAATTTGCTTTACGTCTGGATGATGATAGAAAAGAAGACAGTTGTTTATGATGCAATGCTATTTGGGTTATAGGTGTAAAGTGTAATCTGGACAAACAGCTTAATATATTTAGTACTGGATATTGAGGGGAATGAATAATGAGTTGATTTCCAACCTGCACCAGTGCATTGTTGCTCTGGATAATCAGGGAGGATTCCAGTCAACTGGGTTACGGTGTAAAGCGATTCAGTTTCCAATAATTCTACTGCAGTTCAAATAAAGGCATATATTTGGATTTTTACATTTTTTAATGAATGAATGCATTTTTACTAATTATTATTTTTCCATCAGCAATGCATCACAGCATTGTCCAACTGATATTTATTTATTTATTTGAGATAAATGTTTCATTTCCAGCTTCGATGCTCGGTCTCTTGTCCTTTCCCACTTTGGCATGTACTCACTAGTGACTGACCACGGTCCCCTGACTAAAACTGCATGGCTTCACACAGGCAAGCATGCAAACACCTTCCATAATACTCAAAACCACTTTTCTCTCTGAGAAAGTATGTGTTTGCAGGACCTTTGACATTTTCAAAAACACATAGACTACAGCCCCAAAATATTGAAACAATATTAGCTACAAGAGTTGACAGTCACATTCGGGTAAATGATCAGAGAAATGCAGCTTCAAAGGACAGCGGCCCATTTTTTTGATGCTGCTCATTTTTTTCCAAGTAGGCTAATATGTGAAGTTCTCAGGAGTTTGTTATCTAATTCATTTAAATTCACGATATTTTGATGCTTTCAGTAAACTATGATTCAGATGATTCAGTTTGCATGATGATTCAGTAGCATTTATGATTAAGAGGCAAGATGCCCAAAGGGATCTTGACTCTGCATCATAAATGCAACTTAATCCTTTTCTTGGAAAAAAAAAAAAACTTTGATAAAATAAGTATCCTTGATTCTGAGCTCTTTGCTGCTCTTGCCCTTATGTGGGAGACATACACCAATAATGTAGTCAGCAAAATGAGATATAGCTTAATAAAAGGTAGAGTAAAGAGGAGGTGGAGAGCTATAGAAGGAAACTTGGCAAGTGCTGCACTATGTGCATCAGTAACCAGAGGGGATTGCAGTGATATTGATTAGCCTATTACAATATCAATCAGCTACACTGTTAATTTACTAATGACACTTTTACTATCAGTGAAAAAAGTATATCGTTAGTGCTTTGCTGTCTTGCTCTCACTTTTTTAAGAAGCCCTCAACAATCAAAGATTTTTTGATGATGCCTTATTTAGAGGCATCATCAAGCCTCTGTAGCCCATTTATATTTATACCATCACATATACACACAATGAAATGAGTAGTTCCTTCCAGGTTTCAACAGTCAGAGCTAAAAATGTATGCCTTTATTTCATTTTATTTATCCCCCTCTCCCCCACCACCATGTATCTAGTGAGTTTGGACAGAGCCTGTTCTAGCTATCTTTGGGCGATAGACTGAACAAGTCATCAGTCCATCACAGGGTGAGACAGAAACAAACAATCACTCACTCCCTCTACAATCTATTCAGAATCTCAAATCAACGTTACATACACATTTTGTACCAGTACAAACTCTACACAGAACATGTAAACTCAGTCAGGGTATGAACCAGTGACTCTTTAGCTGTGAAGCAACAGCACTGACCACTGTTAATCTATCCTGCTTATTTCACTTATTTTTGCTAATGTTCTCCTAATGCAGTATATTTGCTCAATGCAAAGTTGCAGTGAAATCCTCTGAGCAACAGCTTAGTGTTCAGTATCATCCATAATCCTGTAACTGGTTAAAAGTGGATAATCCTTGTTGTTAGGCCTTTACGTGGCTCTTTAAACTTACTGTTTGCTTCCAAAGAAACTTCAGCGACACGGCTAACTGGATTAGAATGCACAGCTTGTGCAGAATGCTGCACAACACTGCTGCGAGGTAATAAAGATGTTACGTACAGAGCCCTCATGGGTTCCAGCACACATGTGTACAGTGAGTATTAGGACGGTGTGCAAGTGTTGGTGTAATAAAGTGATGGAAATATCAAATAGACAGCTCCCAATGCTCTGTGTCTGTTATGTGTGTACGTGTCACCCTGGTGATACATAATACCTTTTAAGTGCGCTCAGCTGCAGGGATTACACTTTGTATGTTGGTGTAAAATGTGTTATTTTGTCAGTTTATGCATTTATGTCTGTTTGCATTTTTTCAATATAGTCTTGACTCCTATGGAATATGCATATCTGATTTTTTTTTTTTATATATATATATAAGATTAAAGCTGAAGACCCACTCACCGTGGAAACCTTAGTGGTTTGGTGGTTTTCAAGCGTCCCTCAGCACTAAGGTCACATGTCCACTATGCACAAGCTATTTTCGTGCAGTCGCATTACTCCATTACTCCATTTTGTTGCGTGGAAGCGTGTACTTCAGAATTTCAAGTTACAGCCACATACAAGGTTTATTTAACCCTTGGCACTTTGTTGTAAAGAATAAATATAAACAGCCACTTTAATTATTTCATCTCAACAAGTGAAAGTACCTCAGCTCTCAACCTTGTCCACCTTCCCACAAGAATCATCCCTCCGCTCAGCGTGCTGATAGTGAATGAGGCATCATAAAGAAGCAGGACATCTGTAACGGCCTCCTACGTGGGTTTTTATGAGGACACAAAGTTTTCACATACAGTGCTACTGTCAGACATCAGGAGACACTTCCTGTTGAATATGACGACGTAGAGAATATTGCGTACTCTGATTGGATAACTTGCCAACACTGGGCACCTTCATTTCCATAAGGTTAGGCAAAGTTCAACTTGGACATCCTGCCTTAAACATGATGCTTTGCACATGTGATGAACACGTTTCCTCGCTTTCCATTGAAAATGAATTGGATCTGTGCAATGTGAGTGATAAGTTTCATGAAATGGACAACGTGAAATAACGTGAAAAAAAAAGAAAAAGAAATGGATAACGTGGGATAACATAAGTCCCATATGTGAGTGGTTGTTTAGTTTATTTATTTATTTTTCATAAAGGGGACAATGCATATTAATCAACATGAAACATCACGTAAATGTGCCCGATTTAGCCAGAGAGGCTAATTTTCTTTTGTAGTTCCCTCGCAGGTTGATGGACGGGATTAAAAATTTAAGATTAACATGCATATCAACATACATGGCCAGCGATTTGTGATAGATTTCACTGTATAGTTAAAAATATTGTAACTTATAGTAAACATAGAATTAAAAACAAGTCACATCCACAAGAGGAAAAAAGGTTTAAAAGTTATTCAAAACATGAGTACAGTTTTGATTGTCTAATAACCGTTGCAGTCAGTTCAGTGATGTAATATATCTTAATTCTAATGATGAAAATGACAACTGACCAAAAGAACATTTCCTAAATGGTATTTTACAGTCTCCCCTACTAATTGCTCTTGTAGTTATGTTTGATTGTGAATATAATGTTTCTGTTGTTTCTATTGTTTCCATTCACTCACTGAGTTGAATGGGCTCCATTCACAGTGGCTGGTGCAGCACTGCTGTTTCACGGCTGTTCTGTTGAGCTTGAGTGTCATCATAATGTTTTGTGTATGCATGCCTGACTGCATCGGACCGCTGAAGTGTGACAGTTCACTCCATGCACTGGAGTAACGTGCATGTATCAGTGTGTAAACCACTGTACTTGCACACTGTACATTGTGCTTGTTTGTCTGCATTTGCAGGCTTACCATAGTTCCTAGATTTAAGGAATACTACATTTATTGAATTGTGTTAATCTTTTTTTTTTTAATTGTATGCATTCATTTTGTCTCCATATATATTTTATGAAACTTTATGTGTGTTAGTGAATGCAGAGCTAAGCAGGGTTAAATGAATTCTCTCCATCTTAGTACAGCTTGATCCATGGGGGTTAAATGGTTAGAAAATGTCAGAGGACCATCACAGTGTAACAGAAAGCAAATCCACAACAAATCTGTATCTTTTAATATATCTATGGGGTGCTGAAACATTGCTTTTGTATAATAACAACAACCATTTTATGTACCAAACATGCAGGGAAATGTTTTAATATTTGGTTCCATCAGTGCCTGTTGCTGCTACTGGCACTGGTATAATTGTCTTTGTAACTGGTATCAGCTGCATTTTGATCCAACCATAATCAATTATATTTAGTCCACTGTAGGTAATTCACATTTATTTTACTTGAGCAGACAAACAACAACACAAACACTTGCTCCTTATTTAAAACCACCATTCAGCTTAACATGCATCTTTTTGGAAACATGCAAACATGTAAACTCCTCACAGAAAGACCCCAGGAGAGATTTGAAGTGGTTGATGAGGTTTTGTTGGATCTTCATATGTGATTCAAGATTCAACTGGCCCAAGGTTGACAGTGTCACCTCAGCCTAAGGCCCGATCCCATTTCTTCCCCTTCCCCTACCCCTCGCTCCTTGAAATGAAGTGGTGGAGGGTAAAGGTGTAAACATTCCCCTAGAAAATGAGATACCACTTCTTCAAAGTTACACATCATCTGAAGTCACTGATAGTTGCTATATGTTAGACAAAGCAGCAAGTTTCTGTGACCGCTGCTCATTCACAGCCATGTTAATGTTATGAGGCGATGTGTTTCCTCTGGCTTCTCTGAAGGACACATGTATGTTACAGTTACAAGATATTAGAAAAGACTCCTGTTAGCAGATGGCAAAGTTAGCAAAGTGACGAACATTAACGTTAGCGACATCAGCAAACTAGCCAACGTAACAAATGCTATTGATAAGCGTTAAGCGATAAAAGTTGAAGAACGGGACTGCACTGGAGTCAACAACAATGGCGGCAGACGGAAAGCAGGGCGTCCATAAATGTAAGTATATGTGTCGGTAACGATGTAAAACTAGCCTAATGACACATGTACTTTACATTTATGGACGCCTGCTTTCTGTTGTTGTTGACTCCAATCGTTTGAAGTGTGGTCCTAGACTGGCTTTGTTTGGAGGGCTGTGTGCCCCCCCCTCATCCAAAAAAGAATTGACCTCTCTCACGTCAACACGCAAAACCAAGGATACGGCTAAGAGCTACGGAGGAGAAATGGGATTGGGCCTAACTTTAGGGAAGATGTCTGAAAGATAATAGTGTTTTTCTAGCAGCCAGCCATGACGTTCGTCAGTCTTAAATGGTTTGGGACAATCATGTCACAGTCAAACAATCAATCAATAATAATAATATTGATAATAATAATTAACCCCCCCAAAAAAAACTAAACTTGAAAGAATCTCTGGACTGTAGGCATATGAACTTAATAGATAAAAACAGGTTAACACCTTTTAATATGTAAAAAAGACAAACAAAAAACAAACACATTTATTACCAATTAATATTAATTAACATGAATCACTTTAGTCAGTGACAGTTTGTGCTTTGCTGATGACTGCCGTATAATTTTACCCTCTCTGCTCTCCCTCATTAGTGTTCCTGCAGATTTACTGCACATGGACCTTCCAGCATGTATAACAATATATTGTAAATTGAGGGAACATGATGTATGAATTATTCAATGAAATCATTCAGTCGTTCACTCTATTAGCAGTTTTTTTGTTGTTTTTTTTTAAGTTGCATTAATATAAAAACATTTTAGCTCTCGCAGTAATTACAACAAACAAATTAGTTGTGTTTGAAGTGTCATCGTGCATCTGAACTGTGAGAAACTACATTTCTTCCTTTTTTTCCTGCTTTGCTTCATATCTTTATCTCTTTGTCACAGGTTTTTTTTTTTTTGGTTTCTTAAGTTACGGGCAGAGGAAATATTTTATCATTCAGTAAAATCCTCTAAAACTTCAGTCGTCTCACACATAAGATTTCCCCCTGCTAATTACATATGAATCTTTTGTAATGTTTGAAAGCTCACACGAGAGAAGCAGGAGAAAAGCAAAAGGGAGAAAAAGTACGCTTTTGTGAGAAAGAGTGTGACAGCCAGTGCAAAAATGGGTACTTATCTTACTGTATATAATCTCCTGTGGTGCACACGGAGCTGAGGTGGCTTGCCTACTTCTAATGATTGTGAAACATTAAACATTGAAGCTTCCAGGGAGCAGCACATTCTTTTCATCCACTTTCTCTCTCCAACACTCCTCATTACTCTTGTCGTTCCTTTCTGTAGCTCTTAGTTTCTCTCTTACGCTCCCCATGTATCAGCATATTAGATGAAAATGAGCATCGGAATGAGGGAGACAAAAAAGATGGAGGGAGATGTACAGCTGAAAGAGGTAGAAAGAATTACAGGGATTCATCTCTCTTCTCCCTCGGTGGTTTAATATTTTATCCACACATGACATTTCTTGTGTTGTTGAGCTGCTAAATATGACTCAGAGATCAGCTCTTGACTCATCACTATTTTATTATTTTTGCCACTATCTGTGTCTCTGTATGCTTGCCTCTCTACTCATTATACTTTCTCACATGCTCCATTCTGTCCCTTTCTTCACTTGCTTTTTTATCTCATTTGCAGTCCTATCCTATTAATATTTTGTGTTTATCTTAATGTGATTTTCTTGTTTTAAGAAGAAGAAATCTGCCAAAACGCTCAATGCGTGGAAAAGTCAGCATGTAGAAAACAAAAAGGATGAGGAAAAAAAAAAAAACAACTTTCTGATGCAGGTTGATGCAAATACAACTTGGCATTGCAATGCATCATTCTTACTTTTGTACTGCTGATAAATTGCTACCTCTGCTATAAAATGTACCGGCGTGCTTGTCCACTCCATGAGAGCCCTTCACTACAAAACTGAATCTCATTATACAGAAATCATTGGTAGCTTAAATGTCCCAGACAGCTTTCCTCCTTCAGTGGAAAGTCTCATTCTTTTTTTTTTCCTTCTTCAAATAGGGATGTGCTTACATCATCAGTTCACTAAACCGCTGCACGTCACATATCACATCACTGTCCTGAAAACAATGCTGTCTGTTTCCATCATCACTGTCTCTGCCTTCCCTCAACAGTCATTCCTCCAGTCCGTCCTGTACTGGGCTTGCAATTTCCACATTTTTTTCAATCATCATTCACTGTTGGAAATATGTGTAAATACATAGATGCGATAAATTGTTCTGGCCGTTTTCGTCCCAGTAATCCCAGCAGAATCTGTCTAAATAGTCGAAGGGAAATGAGCGAGATAATGATCGTTAACACATTAATTGTCAATATGTCCTCAAAAAATGATTGGTTGAATACCAGATGTGTGACATGTGTAGATCTTGAACTGTTGCTGGATCTACAAAATTATGATTAAATAAATAAATAAAAGTAATCATTTAGTGGAGTCAAAAAAAATGATTCTTTCTTTGACATGAATATGAAATCTGGGTCACTCTCTTCATTTCTAATCTACATTGAGTTGTCTTTTGTTCTGTAATTATACATCCAAGGAAACCGTTTGTTGACCTTGTATTCTATGTTACAGATCATCATATGAACATAGTTAACGCTGGTGTTACTGGGGACCTGCCCCCGACAATCACAGACTTTTGGTGATGGCCACAGGGAGGCTCTACTTCACTTCTGTTCTCTCATGAATTAACATGTAAGAAGGCAAGTTAATTCTCTCTCTCTCTCTCTCTCTCTCTCTCTCTCTCTCTCTCTCTCTCTCTCTCTCTCTCTCTCTTTTTCCTTCTCTTCTCTTTTTCGTTTTCCAGTGATGACTGATAGAGCAGAAAAAAAAAAACAAGCCCAATAGGTTAGGCAGAAATATTTGGGTTAGCTGAATATTTGCTCATCTTGTGGTTTGGGATTGAAAATGTAATTTAAAAGATGAAAGAATTAACTTTTATGGTTCCCACAAGGTTTAATGTATTTGTTTATTTCACTTTACTGATGATAAATACACGGGTTTTTCTGTTGCATCATTTTGGCGTCTTGGTCTCATTCTGCTCTTTCATGCAAGGAAAATAGTTTTTCATTTGTGTATTTTAGTAAATTATTTAAACATTCTATATCTGTTCATAAGATGCCATATTTTCTCATATATATTCCTTATAGACCTTCCCTGCCATCAGCTGCTGCAAGTATGCCGTTGTGCAGAAACTGCGTGTGATGTCATCAGCTCTGATGTTGCTAGGCTACAGACACAACAACCCAATATGATCTTGCTGTCACTGGTCACTTCAATCACATCACTTTCTCTGCCACATTTGCATCGCTTCAACATCTTGTTTACTATTCGCCAAGGGAATATAAAAGGTTGGATTTGTTTAATGCAAAGTCAGAGACGCATACAGCTGCTCTGTGAGGAAAGGAACTTTATCAATACTTGTTTCAATATTTGTATGATTGTATGATGATATGATACCCAAGGTAGGGAGATTTTCCTTCAAACCAGTTCCTATAAATCTGTAATAATAACTGTAGGCATTACAAAATTAATATTCCTTCGGAGGAATAGAGATGCAGAGGAAGAGTAAAGTTTGGCATTCTGGGTAAAAAGCTGACTCATCAAAAGTATTCAAATCAAGTTCTTTACTATCCAGGGCATAATCTAATCCAGGTTTGGGCAGTCTAGGTCTTGTGGTTTTATATTAGGACCTGGTCTAAAGTGGTCTGACAGTAGAAAAATTAGGAAAATTGATCTATTTTTCATTTTCACAAATCATAAAAATGGACGGAATGGTTGAGCGTCTGAGCAGAGAACTGGTGGACCGCTTTGTGGCATAGCCTGGAAATAATCATCAGATCCAGTGACTTAAAGAGACTGAACGAAGTGATAGAGACGGCTGGCTCTGTTCTGGAGCTGACTGTGCAAAGGAGGATACTTCATAAAATGAAAAACATCATGGACGACCGTGAGCATCTATAAACACAGTGATTCAGTCAGAGGCTTCTTCAGATCTGCTGCAACACAGACAACTACAGGAGATCCTTCCTCCCTCAGAAATAACCTTCTATAATAGATCACTGAAGAAACATAGTTAAATGACAACTACTACAACAGTTAATTTTTCTTTGAGAATGAATGTATTTTTGAATGAATTTCTGCTTGATGAGTGACAGCAGCGAGGATTGGACATCAAACCTGTCAGTGCTCTCATAAAGACAATAAAATTGTGGCTTTTATTGAACATCTTGAACAGAATATATTCAAAATGGTGTGCAGGGGAGTAGGGATGCTGGTTGATCCAAGGTATTATTAGTAAATCTACATCAATCTTGGTTGTTTTGAACAGGGGTCTTAGACACTCCTATATGAGCCATCTCATAAAGCCCACCCCTGCTCTGTTGTGCTCTGTTGTGCAGAACAGTTCTGCACGTTCTGGAAATGGTTGTAAATGGGAGGGTTGCCAGACTTATTTAACAAGATGGAAGTTTCTCAAACTGAACGGGTATGGCTGGAAAGTCCTTGATATATAGGAATACTAGGTATACTTTATTTTTCTTTTCTTTTTCTCTGTTTTGCAACACATGCACATATTAGTGGTTTTTGGTAAATGAAAATGCTGAAAGGATTAAACCAGACATTCAGTCTTACCATTGAGCAAATCTATATTCTTGTAAAGAACCTTATAAGGCAACAAAAGGAGGAACTAACAGACCAGACAGGGGCAGAAAAACAAAAGTCCAAAAAAAACCCAAAACAAAACAAAAAACTGAAAAAGTGCAAACATCAATAACAGTGGTGAGTGGTGAGATATCTTGAATAATCTGGTGAGTGAAAATGATTTAATGGTTAGAGGACACACTGACACACCCACATGTGTGGTTTACGGAGAAGCCGTAGAACTTTAATGATGGAGTCACTGTTTTCACTACTTCATGAAATCATTGTTTTCCACAGATTAGCCACTGTGTAGTGAGATTTAAGCCCCAAAACTACTTAGTTAGGGTGAGGGAAATTGGAAAAAAGTTCTCAATGTTAACCATGTGTTTTGGTAAAGGGTACCCAGTGCTTTATTGTCTGATGTTAAGAGGTTCTGACAAAGTGGGTTGATGGATGGATTGAAAGAAGACACGAGTCAAACAGTCCTTGCTCAAGTTGTTTTTCAAAATTCTATTCAGCTATTAGAATGAAATTTAGTTGCACAGTTGTAAATGAAGCTGCAATGGTTTACACCTGACCTAATGTTTCCCTGAAATGAACCAACTAGGGGCCCATGATGTTTTAATATGAACGAAATATGATTGCTGCGTTGTTGCTCTGTCATTTACCAGAAAACACTGCTCCACAGCTGAAAATATTCAAATCATCCTATATTGATTACACAGCTTTATTGCAGTTCTAGTATCTTGCATTATGCATAGTGGAATACTTGCAATTCTCTTTTTAACAATTTGCACCTACCTTTGTGTTTATTAGAGAACGTGTGCGTCCATTAATCTAGGTTGATACTAATGGAGAAGTTGCTGGGAGACGCAGAACGCATCCATAAAGCAGAGCAGAGTCTCATTAGCGTGACAGCACACAAACAGCATCGTTCACACCTCTATCAACCTCTGCCTGTCTCTCTTCCGCTGTTTTCCATCTTGTTTCCTTTTATCTTCCCTCACCTTTTCTTCACATTTCCTTCTTCACAGACTTCATCCTCTCAGTTCTTTCATCACTTCTTCGTCCTTTCCTCACTCACTCTCTCTGTCACCAGATTTGAATCCTCATATTTTCATTTGATCACATCTTTCCTTCACAGATGCTATCATTTCTGTCACAGCTTTTCCTCCACATCTGTAATCTCACATTAGGTGCACGGCACAGATGTGACATTACTTAAGCCCCTCTGTCAGGTGACTCTAATGTCTTTCCTTTCTTTTATGTCAGTTGCCATTATTCCATGCTGCTTTAGCTGCATCAGCTCATTATAGTTGTTTACATTTCTTGTCTGATGCTAGCCGGCTCCATGTTTCCACTTGTACTTATCTCCATTTCATAGCCAGAGCTCAATGCGTCACTCTTACTTCTGTTACCTATCCTTCCATCCTCTATTCTCTTTTTCTCTTCTCCTTTCATGGTACTGTTTCTTTCTGCAATTGTGCACATTTCTTCCTGTTCTCCATGTGTCTTCTACCTCTTTTTGTCCTCAGATTTGTTTACTGTCTCCATGCCACCATCTTCTCCATTTCACATCCTTTTCACAGATTTTTTTTTTCTCCCCTGTAGCAAATTTCTATTCCTTGATTTTCTTCTCCATTTATCCACAGTGATTCAGTCTCTTGTCTTTCCTGGTCATTTCATGTTTCGTGACTCCCTCCCCACCAGTCAATATTGTTGCCTCCTTATGCCTCTCCCTTCATTGTTTTTATCTGCAGGAATATGTCTTTCACTTTGCTCACTGTTTATTAATCCCCCCTCCCCTCCCATTTTATCCTCCTCTTCTCTTCCTGTGATTTTTTTTTAGAAGTTCATTGACCCATCTTTTTTTCATCCTCTGTCTTTGTTCCTGACACCTTTTCTTCTTTCAATTTAGTTTTGTTCATTCTCTAATGTGCTTAAATAGCTTATTTTGGAATGGAGCAGGTTATTCTTAGATTGAACATGCAGAATGGTAATAGTCTCTTTGTCATGTTTGACATCACTTCTCACCTTTCCTTTTCTTCTTTAACAATAATTTTAATACTTTAGCACCAGATAGTTCACTCAAAGTGGAATTCTTCAGTGTGGTGACTGTAGTAATCTTGCTGGTTGCAACCAACAGTCATCTTCACTAATGAGCCCATCCATGTCTAATGAACTCTAGTGAATGCTGCTTTTTTTCAGTTTCAGTTTCTCTTAATTCTGTTACTGTGACTGCCTGTTATTTCCTCAGATGCTTACACTTCAAAGATATTTCAGAAAAGCCTTCATTGTGTCACTTGTCAGACTACTTGGCATCCAACAACCTGCCATGATTAGAAGATTGACTTTACTTCCTGTTGCATACAGTCCCTCTTACTAACCCCTTGCAAAATAAAGAAATTAAAAGAAAATTATGGAACCTCCACAATGCTGAGATGTAAAATAAAAGAGCTTTGTGTCACACTGTTTTTGCCATACCACATTGTTTACTTTAGTTGCATTTACTGCTCATTTGCTCTTATAATGGCATAGGGTTTCAGGGGCAGCAGATGTATACTATGTTAATGTATGTTAATTTACTGATGTTAAAACCATATATGCGTGTTATGGATCAGATTGCACACATGAGAATAGTTTTGGTTTTTTACTTGGCCAAAATGACAAATGACCAAATCCTGGTAAGAATAATCTGTGTTCTAACTCAGTTGGATCACAGAAAACAAGCTATGCGGTCCTACATTATCATGCTTTAAGGCCAAAGAGTTTTCAAAGAGATGAATTTTTAGAAAAGTTTGTTTTAACCCGTCAAGTAATTCCTTTCCTCAACAGAGGCACTTTGTGATCAGATGGATGTGTCAGCAAAAGCTTTGATGAGCAGGGATTTAGAGAGAGGTCACAGGTGGACGTCTGATCGCTCAGTGATTGATGCAGCTGTTAAAAGAAACTTCTGTGTTCTTCTGTCTTTCACTCCTCCTCACATACTAGAAAGAAAAGAAAAAAAATACATTTGAGAATACTCTTTCTTGGGTTATTGTGAGTTTCATCACAGACGTACAAGTCAGCACACTCTGGATATAATTAGCAAATAAGAAAATTCAGTATCACACCAAACAAATGGGTGATTATTTTGGTCATTAGTATTATACAGATGTATGCTCTATGGGAATCTGTCATTAAGGTTAAGGTTACTTTATTTAAGGTTTTTGTGCTTTTACATGGTAGAGGGGCATGCATGTTGGAGTTTTCCCCAGTTGACGAGAGGGTAGCTTCCCTGCACCTTCGGGTTGTGGGACGGGCTCTGACTGCCTGAACAGCAGTACCCATGTGATGGATGCCCATGGATGAGAGCCACCCTGAGTTCCTTAGAGCTTTGGATGATGTAGGGCTGTCCTGGTTGACGCATCTTTGCAACATTGCTTGGACATCGGAGGCAGTACCTTTGGATTGGCAGACTGGGGTCCTTGAGGGGGGATGGGACTTTGCCCAACTAGTCCACATGTGTTTTGTGGACATGGAGAAGGCACTTAATCGTGTCCCTCAGGGTGTCTTGTGGGGGATGCTCCAGGTTTTATGCGGTACAGGGTCTGTTGTTATGGGCTACCCAGTCCCTGTACAAACAGGGTGAGAATCTGGTCCGCATTGCTGGTTGTAAGTTGGATTCTTTTCTGGTGAGAGTTGGACTTCACCGCCCTTAGTCGCCAGTTCTGTTCATAACTTTTACAGACAGAATTCCTAGGCGCAGCCGGGGGTGCGGAGGGGTTCCAGTTTGGTGACCTCAGGAATGCCTCTCTGGTTTTTGCGGATGATGTGGTCCTGTTGGGTTCATCGGGTAGGGACCTCCAGCTCTTGCTGGAGCAGTTTGCAGTGTGAAGCGGCTGGGATAAGAATCAGCACCTCCAAATCCAGAACCATAGTACTATGTTGGAAAAAGGTAGAATGTCCTCTCCAGGTTGGGAATGAAGTTCTGCCTCAAGTGGAGGAGTTTGGATATCTTGAGGTCTTGGTCATGAGTCAGGGAAAAATGGAGTGGGAGATTGACAGGCAGACTGGTGCGGAATCTGCAGTAATGTGGACTCTGTACCCTTCTGTTGTGGTGAAGAGAGTTGAGCCAAAAAGTGAGACTCTCTGTTTGCCAGTCAATCTTCGTTCCCACCCTCACCTATGGTCATGAACTGTGAGTAGTGACCAAAAGAATGAGATTGCAGATACAAGCGGCCAAAATGAGTTTCCTATGTAGGGTGCCTGGACTCTCCCTTTATGATAAGGTGAGAAGTTCAGTCATCCGAGAGGGACGGGGTTGTTGCTCCTTCACATCAAAAGGAGCCAGTTGAGGTGGTACAGGCATCTAGTGAGGATGACCCCTGGACACCTCCCTCGAGATGTGTTCCAGGCATGTCCATCCGGAAGGAGGCCCCAGAGCAGACCCAGGACACGCTGGAGAGATTATGTCTCTCGGCTGGCCTGGGAACACCTCGGTATTCCCCAAAGGAGCTGAAGGAGGTGGCTGGGGATAGAGCCAACTGGGTTTTCCTGCTTAAGCTGCTGCCCACGCGATCTGAAACCGGATAAGTGGGAGATGATGGATGATAGAGTAAAGACATGCTGAATGATATGCACATGAAGTACGAAAAATAGGAGAAGTTAACACAAATGGTAGATTAACACCAGGCCACTTTAAGAACTTTAATAGGTTACAACAGGGCAACACTGGGTTCCTTGCAACACTTTAAGCTGGGATATTGCCTTTGGCATTGCATGTTAATGTAAATGATGCAAATGTGAAAGATCCCTTCAAAGGGGTCATGAATATCTAGACGTTTTTGGACTGTTTTGTTCATATATGTGTGCCATATCATTTGATGTTTTAGCTGTATCAAGCTGTGTGGGAATTAGCAATCTGAACATCACCAAAGTCACCTTGATCCCCGTTATGAAGCCCACGTATCAACCAGAGGCGATTTGTCACAGACAGCAGGGGAAGCCAAACTGCCTCTGAAATTCTCTGACAAAATTGCTACATCCTCAATGTTAAATTCACAAAACACGAGATATGCCCAATATTGCATTTACTTTCATGACTACCATATGTCATCCATATGTCATACCGTGGCTTAATCAAGTGATTTCTCGTGAAATCGACATGGTTCGCTGCGAAAATCATCCTATGAAGCCTCCCGCAGAAGCCGAGCTTCCAAGCGTTTCTATGGGCTGGCAGTCTGGCTTCCAGGATGATTACCTAGAATTTATCATCTGAGTCTGAGCGTCCAGTTTTTTCTAAAATTCTAGGTAATCATTGGCTAAATTGACAAAACTTCTCACTTCCGAGGTTGTTCGGCTCCACTGGGGGTAAATGAGTGGTGGACGTGTCAAAGACGCCGGGCTGTTTCATGGTAGTGTTTGATAGACACGAGGGACGTTGTGGCTGTATTTTTATGCGGGGAGAAGCACGTTGGCTTTTCAGTCCCAAAGTGGATACGAGAGAGAGAGTGGTTGTTTCTGAAAGTGCTGTCGAAGTGTCGTTCATTTCCCATCGTTTCTTCACACATACACTTCTTCGTAGCACAGCTGGGTGTTGACCCGTAGTTACCCAGGCACAACTTTCTTAAATACTACCTTGCTTTGATAGAAAGAAAAAAAATAATCCTTCTTCTTCTGGTTTTATGCCAGTTGGTAACCAACGTATCTGGGGCATTACTGCCACCATATGGATTAGAGTGTGGTGCTAGAATAATTAAGTCACCCCACACACTAAATAAAAGAT
>JBAMYA010026162.1:0-16336 GCA_037176975.1 Arrhamphus sclerolepis | reverse complement strand
GGAAGTCTGGATGTCCCTGCTCAGGCTGCTGCCCCCGCGACCCGGTAACGGATGAAGCGGAAGAAGATGGATGGATGAATGGAGCCTAAATTTTGCTCCAACCCACCATTTCTTGAAATATGTGTTAAAAACAAGAAATCCACTGGTTGCAAAAATGCATTGCATTGTGATACATAATATAACACAAATAAGCATACATTTGCAGCTTGTTGAAACCAATGTCTGTCTATGATTCCTGATAAAGAGATGTCTAAAGGTATTTAATTCATCAGTTATTTGCATCTAATGCCATACAAAACCATTTTTGCTTCACCTCTTGAATGTTTCATAGCATCAACTGTCTGCATTAGTCACTTCTTTTCAGGTCCTTGTCTTGCAGGTCCTGTTAACAATTGTACGAACAGTGACTTTTTTTTCTTTTTTTTTCTTTTTTTTGTTCTTTTCTCCATAATAGTTACCCTGGTCCCAAATATCCCAGGTGACAGAACATTACATGGACTACACTTTAGGGAATGTACAATCTACTTTTGGAAATGTAGATTGTGACATTTGACAGGACTGTCACACTAGCACACTAAAAGTTAGGTAGCTACAATTTTTCCGGCTTTTCCAGCAGCTGTCATCTAATCGGAAAGTCGGTGGTTGATTCCAGGCCTTTCAGTCTATATGTCAACGTGTCCTTGGGCAAGTGATTTTGTATGATAGGGAAAAGCACAGCATAGACTACAGATCAAGGGACTGCTGTGTGAATGGAGGGCTCATCGTGTAACAGCAATTTGTGTGGTCAATAAGACTAGAAATGTGCTAAATGAGTGCAATTTGCAATTTACAATTTAATTTCCAAACTCGACAACAGCACAAGTAAAAACGTCACCATATTCTACTACTGGCAGAAAGATTATCGGTCCCTCTATGCCCATTACATAGACAATATGGAAGTCGTGCATGTGTGAGAGAAGTTTCTGGTTTCTGCGCTAAAGTTCCTAAGAATTGTGAGTCATGGTTGGCAGGTGGCCAACACACAAGGCGGATTTATTGACTTTATTGATTTATATAACATGAAAAACAAAAAGTCCAAACCTAAATAAGAACTGCATCTATTATGTTTTCATTTGACAATATTTCATTATTTTTAGGAAACCTGGTGTAGCTCTTGCAGTCTCTTGTCTCTGCTATTGACAGAAGACTTTGCTGCACTGAAGGAGAGAAACTAAAGATAGTAATGTCAGAGAAAGGAAGAGAGTGACCGAGCACATCTCTGACAGTGTCATAAAAGTGACTTAACCTCCGCACTCACAGGGAAACCATCTGTGCTAAAAGTAGCAAAGGTTCATTTTTATGCTGTTTTAACGCAACAAAATGGAAATACTCCACTTCAAAATACTGCAGTGACTCTTACACTTCAGCTGGCTACATGACGTCTCATCGTAACTGAGGTAACAATTATCTTCTAATTCCTTAAACAGCTATGTTAGAAGACACATCTTGCATTTACAGAAAAGATGTTTCTCTGGGCGTCACAAGAGTGATGCTATTGGTCCGTATCAAGCAAAGAAAACAATGATATTGCTGAAACTTCTAAAATAGGGTTAAAATGTGTGCAACACAATATTGAAACCTGAAAATATAGAGATAAACCATCATCTTTGCCAAATAATTGTGGCTGGAAAAATATTTCTTTGCATTAATCATGTCCAGAGATCATTTAACGTCTGAGGATATTTAAAGGAAGATATCACTGCAATATTTAAAGGCTAAAGGAATGGCTAAGATTATTTTCACACCTACAATGCCAAGATAATTCAAGGTTTTGGCATTAATTTGCGCTGTAACATCATCAATGAGGGCGCTTCAGTTTTCTAGGAAACTAAAGGAAAGAAAACTGGAGCTATGAACTTATTGAAGTCAGGGGTCGGCAACTAAGTTTGGCCTCGGGCCAGATTTTCTTTTGACAAAGTCATGGCAGGCCAAAATTACATTTTCACTAGGCAAAACCTGTCTTTCTTGAAAAAAAAAAAATGCTCTCATCTATTTTATCTTGTACAAAAACGCAGGTTAATAAAGGTATTTATTTAAAATCAACTGAAATTGTTACAGACTGTTATTACTGTGTTACTGCTTTGACTTCAAGGTGTCTGCATTATGAAACAGACAGTAAACTGGCGATAATAAGGCTGCTGTCTTTATCACCCACTCACTGTCCGAAGTGGGGATTTGTCCTCCAAGGCTAAAAAACTATCCCCACGTTGGATGAGGCTGCATTTCAGCTGGAGCTAATTGATTTTTAAACAAGCTCCCTGGTTTAGCGATGTGCTCAGTGCGCAATTGGGATCTTTGTAACGCATATTCAGAGGAGTATATGGTGGATGAAGAATCTCGCTTTTTATGTACTGACGATGTTTCCCTCTACCTATACTTGTGAGTCGAGCTTTTCTTCAATGAACGCCATTAAGACGCACAAGCCACAAAAATATGGAAAACTGCTTGCGGATAAAGTTACATCCATGTTGCCAGACAAGCAAAAGACAGTCACTGAAGGGAGATGCCAGTTTTCCCGAGCAGCCTTTTAAGATTTTAGTAGTCATATTTTTGCTTGATTTTATTTCAGTAGTAATTTAATGTTTGCTTTTTTTTGCTCTGTAATTTCAAGAGGGCAGCGCATGTCCCAGCGCATGTCCCACCACAATCCGCTGTGTGTCCAAAGTCAAGCAGAGCTTGCTGCTTTTATTTTATTTTATTTTATTTATTTGATCTTTGAGCCAAGTTTACTTATTTTAATTCAATTAAACAGATTTTGCACTATGTCTGTTGCAGTGGCACAGAGAGTGATTTTTCTCTTTTTCCTCCTTTTCTCAGAGTGCACATGTGCCAATTAAGTTCCTACCAGTATGCGTCTGAAGTCAGGCAGATGCTGCTTTATTTATAATCAATTTTTTTTGTTTTTTTTTAATCAATGTCATCTGGTGGGCCAAGTATTATTGGCGGCGGGCCAACTTTGACCCGCAGGCCACAAGTTGCCAAAACTGCTGTTGGCAATGTGATTTGATGATTTCCATCTTGCCTAGTGTCGACCATACAACCCCTGTGGTGGCAGTATCATGATCTGGGGTTGCTTCAACTGGTCAGATCTTGGTTCAGCAATGTTATGGGCCCTGAAAAAAAACAAGATGATTATACTGCATGAGCAGGTTTTTCCGTTAATAGACTTATTGTCTTCCATTATTTCATCATTAATGTATAACATTTAAACTATCCCAAATTCTGAAAGCAAGAAACTGTAAAGCTAAAAGGAGAATAAAAAAAAGAAAGAAAAAAAAGATTAACACACACACACAAATATAAAAAAAAAAATCATAAAATAAAATTAGCTCATGAAAAGAGGCAAACATGGTTTGGCATATTTCTTCTGGAAAAGTAACGTGGGTTGACTTATACCCTACACATTAGTTCTGCACATATTATAATCAGTGATCACACTCAATCTTCCTGACTTCATTATTTTATAGGAAGAGGAACATCTGAAACGACCAAATAACCCTCTTTATATAAGAGGTTACAGTAATAATGACGGGTCTTTTAAAGTGAGACATTTACATACTGATAGAAAACACCGCACAGCCACTCTGCTAGACTCCATAATTACTAAGAACCAACTTTATTAGAATATCAAGTGAAGTGGAATAGAAATTACATTACATTTCAACATTCTTTGGATCCATCATTACTTTCCATCACGCGTATCTTTTCAGTCAGAAAACCAAAAAGTGAGGTGCTCTATTCATGTTTCAACATCATAACAATATGGGTGCGATGCAGTTTCATGTATAAATGTCTACAGACAAAAAACATGTTTTTCTTTCCACTAAAATGTACCAAGCTCATGCTAATGAAACTCTTAAACTGTACGCTTCTGGACGCTATGACACTTTTGATGCGCTATAATGACAGACTGCCTTATCTAATTTATGCAAGCTAATCAAGTAGTATGTTGCAGGTCTGCTGTGGCTATAAAGCGAATAACCAGGATATGAGCTGATAAATGAGGTGTCTGGATGTCTGGGGTACGGTGTTATCTTGAAGCTGCTATGTACAACCGACTGCTGTGTAGGTGGTGAAGGCAGGTGACAATATGAGAGGGACAAAAGCGAAGGAAGAGAGGGAGCTCAGAGCAGGAAAGAGGGAGCAACGGAGTGACAGACACAAAGACATACAGGGGGTGGAGAAAAAACTGAGGTAGCGGTGAATGTCTGGATGCCGGGTCTGTCAGGCACGTGATGTGTGATAGTGGTTCATTTCTTCTTTTTTTTTTTTTTTCTCTCCACCACAGTATAAAGTAAGGATGTAATGGTACCACATCGGTTCAGAGGGGATCCCAGCTGGGTTTGAGGATAATAAGGTGAACTTTGCTCTTCAGTGAGGTGGAGCAAAACTGTGTGAACTTAATGCATACGTATAGGTGAGGAAAGAAGAAAGAAACAAAATGATGAAAATCATTCAAATAATAAACCTCAGTCTGCTCTGAAGTGGAATGTATTGTCATTTATTTCTTTACATGCTTTTTTTCAATCACAGTTTTGTTGGATTTTAATAATGCCTGGGCCACAAATTGCCATCTAATGCACCAGTAATACAGTTTCATTTTGTATGAAAACCTGGCAGATTCACAGCATCGTCTGCGTTACTGTGCAGCTGTCAAATAGATTATAATTCATGAGGAAGGAAATGTTCTACACTTTCCTTTACTTATCATAGAATAGCATATTAAAAAGGATGAAATTTGCAAGATTGCTCTGAATTAAGCTCTGGGTTCCAATTTCAGTTTGATTTATGTCTGACTAAGGTTGCCAATCACTTCATTGTCTGTGTCTGTGACAACTTTAAAGTTATGAAACTGCAACGTTGAATGACACTGTACTTGTTCGGCAATATTTACATTGAGGCTTAGTGCTGTAAGGAACAACCAAAGTAGGGATTATGTGGATGTGATCAACTAAAAGCTGCTCATTTTAAATTTTTAAAAATGTTCAAAGTAATGACTCAGCTAATACCAATCTCTGCCAAATATAATGATTCAGAAAGAAGGGAAAAAAAGAAATGTTGGAGCATGTTGGCAGCATACTAAATATGCAAAAAAAATGAATGAATGTGATATTTATACTCCATTAATGAACACAATAAAGGCCTCTGTGTGTTAGTGAACCTATTCTGTGTCAAAGTTACAAAAGGCTTACAAGATTTATAAATTCCAATTACTGCATTGTTTTGTTTTGTTTTTAAAAAAGGAGAACCTCAAACACCATTTTTTTTAAACCCTGTAAGGTTGGAAAAAGATGGCTGAATTTCACAGAAACCAGAAAACTTCACTAGAAATATTCAATTGTGATTTTTCTATGATTTTGTCTCTTTTCATCAGTTTTTATCAAGCCTGATGACAGCTGGGAAAGGCTCCAGCCCTGCTGCCACCCTGAACGAGATGAAGCGTCTATAGAAAATGGATGGATGAATAAATAATTATGGCTGCTATAAATAATCACAACCATATGTAATGGACGTGTACAAGGGGTGGCTCTGGCTATGTTAGATTTAACTAATGGGATTTTACGAGGAGAACGATGGTTTGGAGAGTGTTCAGATTTTCTGGCACCACATGATAGCTGGTTTATGTACTGTTTTATGTTTCCATGGTCTGTTTAAAACACAGTCAGCCATGTTCCATCTGTGCGTCAGTGTCTTCCTGAGCGTCTTTACATGAAGCTGTGTAAGCCAACATACAGGTTATCCAATCTGATGTATTTTTAATTTTTTGTGAGTGCAGTCATCTCATGGCACTTTATACAAAAAGTACACAAGTTCAATGCTGTTCTGTTGAACACAGATCACTTTAATTCAGTTATAATTAAATGACATTCCTGTGAAATGTATATTTGTTCATGTAATTTCATAAAACTGAATTCACAGAATTTTCACCTCAGTCCAGTCTCTTGTTCTGAACGTGCATAAGGTGTGAGTGGAAAGGAAAACTATTCCCCAGTAACAGACTTGCGTAACTATCTCTACTACTGTTGGGTCATAGGTTGGGCTGGTTTTACCCAGGGTGCAACATCTATGTCAACCGTAGTAGGTTTGGCTGCAGTTCCTTGACACCCCTCGCTGGCTCCAAAAGTGAGTCAATCTCCCTTAACTCCCAAGTTAAAACTGTCCAACATTGCTGCAGGAATAAAGATATTTACAGCTTGGTTCAATACACAGTTTGGTCTCCATAGCCAGATTTCACATCAATAACAACTGGGGGTGACTTTTTTTGTACCACATCAGGCAAAATTACAAAAGCAAAAAAGAAAATGTATTTTGGTTTTGGAGAATTTGGAGGCAAGATGAAGCTGTCTGAATCAGCTATCATTACTTCCATTGAAAGGCTGCAGTCCAGGGTTTACCTCTGGCAGCAGCTTGGGTCCTCCGATCCAGCAACTTCCATCTTGGATCATTTCATCACCCTTCCAAGTTGACTAACAACTACGTCCATAACAAGTGCTGCCAGTTGCTGAAACTAATCTAGTAGCGTAGCGCCGTGACTCACAAGATTATGTCAGTAGCCTTTCCAAACCTCCAGACAAGTGCAACCGGCCCAGTCCTGTGAGCTGCAAGATGAGCTGGTTTCAGCTCTGGCAGCAGTCATGATATTGATTTAAGTAGTGAGATTAACATCATAGGAGGACCTTTGCTACAGCATGTAAGTTGATATGTTGACATGCTGAGTTGATAAAAACTAGGCTGAATGGCTACCACCTCCTTTTCCTTCTCTAGTTCCTGTCCTACAACTCATCTGTATCTCTTGTGGGTCTGGTGAGTATTCCAGAAAAGAGGTTCAACAAACTTGGGGTTACAAAAGACATCATCAATGGAGCTCTGTTACAATGATTCAACATGGCAATGCCAAGTAAACAGAAGAAATCCTCCAACTTTTCTTTGAAGTAGACTTTTGTATATACCATTACCGATGTAAAAACATGTATAATAAATTCCTTTTTTAATCCATTCTTTGGTAGCATTAACTCAACAGTTGGCTCACTTGAACCCATTTTTGGGTAGAATGTCCAACCCAAGCAGCTGGGTCAAGCGCATAGCCTCACCCCCACTGTGTCAAAACAACAGATGGTCATATTTGACTCAGTGCTGGGGCAGGAAAATAAACCAAAACAAGTTATTTTTGAGCTCATCAGTTTTTAGTGCAGGAGGAACTCTCCAGCAGAACCAGACTCATGAAGGGTTTCCATCTGCCTGGACCCAAAGACCAAGAAAACACAAGCATGGTTAAAAGTTATTTTAATGAACAATGACTCAGTTAAAAAGAGATGCCTAAGAACCTAAAGTTGGTAAAAGTCACAACTGAAAGTTAAAAAAATAGATTAAAAAAAGTGCTTCTGCACGGCTGCTGTCTCCAATTGTCCTCTACCACGCCCCCTCTGGTTTACAAGCGGTAAGTCCCAGCACGTGATGACCTTTTATTTTTCTGCTGTCCATTTTTTTTTAAATTCTTATTTATTAACTTCATTGATAACACAGGGGGAGATTTTTCCTCTGCGTTTAGCCCATGGAGGGTATTACACCCGAAGCGGAGGACTGCTGCAGTGCACTGCTCAGGGAGCAATCATTGGTTTCAGATGCCTTGCTCAAGGGCATCTCATCTGTGGGAGTGGATGTGGGGCAGTACTGTTCAGGCACTCTCTCCACTCACATTAGTGGTACCAGTAGGGGATCAAACCTACAACCCTCCAGTTACCAGTCCAAGTCCTCAACCAGTAGCCACGGATGCACCAATGGTGTTTGGTCAGTCAGAGAGTCCACAGTTTGGTGACGACAGCAACACCGTCAGCCCATGTCTGTGTCCTCCCAGGTGTCTCCTGGCGTGCGCACCCCCCCTGTTCCTCTGTGATGTGTAGCTCCTTTATAGTCTGCCACAAGTGTCCTGGCCCCACCTCTCATTAGCAGTCAATTTGGCTGATTGTGGACACATGCGGTGCAGGTCCCCATGCAGTTCAAGTAAAAAAAACACAATAGAACACCACAAACATGCATAATTTATAATGGACCCACTACTATGTGTCACACATACATGAAGAGCAAAGAGAGCGGGGGAGAGTGCCCAGTGCACCATGGGGAGTCCTCCAGTTGCCTGCCCCCTTGCAGTAGAGCTAAAGGGATTACTCTACCTATACAATTTATCAAAAATTAAAGATAAAAGCCTAATCTTAAAGGCACTGAGGTTGTCTGTGCCCCAAACACTAACTGGGAGCTAGTTCCACAAGAGGATGGTGATATCTGAAAGCTATACCTCCTATTTTACCAGAAAATAGGAACCACAGGTAAGATTGTTCTATTGGGACAATATGAAACTCTAAGGTCTTTAAGATGAAAATGGAGCATGGCCATCTTTATATTTTATATGTGATGAGCTTATTAAACTCAGATAAAGAACGAGCTGAAGGTCTTTCTGAACCCCTGATGCTTTTGTCTGATGCATTCATCCTCAGTTCATCTTCTGTGTTCCTGATATGATTTTCCCAAAGTCATCCACCATCCTTCTCTAGAAGACTACAAGTGTACATGTCAAAATATGAATGTAGTCATTTCAAAATAAAGCCCCGCAGTGTATAAAAACAGGTTTTGACCAGTGTTTACAGAATATTAAATGCTCGTAACTGGTTAAAATCTTAAAAAATAGGAAAAAGCACCGTCATATTCCTTCCAACTGTACACCTTTAACCCAGTGTTTTATCTGAATTTTCGCTGAATATTTACAGACTGTCACTGTAAGTCTGCCAGCAGTGGTATTCCTGGGTAAACCTGCACACTTATTTGCCAAGGTTTTTCTCTCAGGAAAGAAATACTAAGAGGTTCATTGGTGCATTTACCATTTTAAATAAACTGTATTCTTTACAATACTGTTAGCTACAAGTGAAACACACTTCTCTGAAACTACTAGCACCACATTTATGATGTGTTTCCTTTCATATTTCTTCACAGAACCAGATTTGATGTCAGATATTAGAGGGAGCAGAGAAAGGAAAAAAATATAGAGAAGCAGTAAGAGGCAGATGTAAAGAGCAAATAGAAGGTTGTTGCTTGGTAATAATGACATGCTGACATATTAAATGAGGAAAAGATTAGTTAAATCCATACTAATGTGGAATAATAGAAAACAATGGCCAAAGAAAAGGCTTGAAGCAAAAGTATTTTAGCTTACATTGTTGTCTAGCAATAGCAAGTAAACAAGTAAATGATCAGACGTGCCAATAATCAAACACAGGAAATTGAGTGCAGCATAAACGTGTCTGTGCTCCTCCAGAGGTTCTTTGTTTTCAAGAAGACCCACTGACCTCCTTCCACTTCATTATCTCTCCTGTGAGTACAGCAGTGTGGACATGTGTGTTTCAAGTGTGTTGCAAGGGATGGGCACACCTCAGAAACACACTCGAGTAAAGAGTGAAATGGGCAATTCAAGGGCACGCCTGATGCAAGTGGTGGGGCTGGAGGGGCTGGGAGGACGGCGGGGGTTGGTTGAGCTTGCAGATGGGCTCAGCAGGGGGGGGTGTGAGCAGCAGGGGAGCTGAGGACTCTGAAGCACGACTCCAGTAAGTCTCAGAGGTAGCTGAAATATCAGCATTCAATTTACAAATAAACTTTAGCGAGTGGGTGATATGCTTTGTAAGACCACCATTGTGTGAAGGTGTAAAGTAGGTGTGGATTTGCAAGTTGAAACTGAAAATTGACAAACTTGTATCTGTTATTATTAGACTCACTATATTAATATGATGGAATATGACTCAATTTTTTTTTACCAGCATTATCTGCCTGCATGTGGAATGTTTATTGACTAAATATTATTAAATACTATTGAAGCACAAAAGTGTATCTAAATGGGATGTTTTATTTGAAAGGGATACCTCAACATTTCTGAAATTTGATTATTTGTCATCATCCTCTGACATTTATAAGAGAGCATGTGGTGTTCTCTTTGTGAAAATAACTGTAAAATAAAATGCACCAATTTTATGAGAAGAACAAGTATTACCACGAGAATAGTAAAGAACTAATATTACCACGAGAATAGTAAAGAGTTACCACGAGCTGGGTGCACTGTTTTCCTGCAGCAGCACTGTTTGATCAGAGTTTAATTTAACAGAATTTATGAATGAAGTATTCTGATTACCGATATAATTGACGGACAACAGTCCATTAGCTTGGTGTAGGACTTTTTTTCTTTAAATATATTTCACCAGTATGCAGGATGCAAACACCACTTTAACATGACACTGAAGTTAGGGTGTGATTCGGATCTTCCAGTTCTACTCCAACTTGGATTAATTCAGGTGATAAATAATGCATAAAACACACTGTAGTTGGTGATCAGTGAAACGTTACCTCTCAAACAATGAAGAAGTAAAAGTAAAACAAACTGAAAAAGCATTGACTTGAAGCTACAAATTGCAAGAGTGGGACTTTGTCAATTGACAGCAAATTAGCACATTTGCAAAATGTGGCATAATGCTTGAAATTTTATATTGTTTTATTTTTGTAATGTAATAAAAAAAAAAAAAAGGACTGCTTTCCTGCACTTTGGTTTACTATGACCATCTTCTCCATCTACTCTGTCTTCAGGCGTTTGGAGCAGTCGTGCTCTGACTCTACCTGGATCATTTGCTTAACATGGATATTCAATTCCTGCACACCTTTTTGTTTGTTTCCTGGGTCGCTGTTGTCTCTGCATATATTCCAATTTCTACTATAACACCAATAATAGACTTTATATTAATTGCAAGTTTAAAAAGCGAAGCCAGTTGTAAAGGTAAAGTAAATCGCAGTTGCTGTTTCCAAATTTTAAATATGGCAGGTGTGAAGGAGTTGCTCTTAAGACATCGCTCCCTGGCCAATCAATGGCCTGCAGCCTGGTGATGTTGCATTTTCAGCCTGACTCAGCTCGATTAGAACTCTGGCCAAGTAGGTGTAGGCGGTGCCAAGGAGGAGCTTGGGGATGCTCCAGCTACCCCGAGGATCGTCAAATCACCCCCATAGCACTCCTCGATTTGTTTTTTTTATTTAATTTATTTACATGTTAGTTATACACATTCAAATGAAAAATAAAAGTAAAATTAAAAAATTATGAATAATAAAAAAAACAAAAATCAAATAGCCGAAATGTACAGGTGATTACATTTATCCAGTGGTCAATGCCAGTGGCGAATGTTTGACCCTACTCTTCTCTTAGGCTCGTTCACTAAGTTTTTGCTAGGTTGACTGAGGTGTACGGTGGAGAGATGGGTCGTTTCGTTTGTCACAAATGTGCACAGATGGATAAAACTGCTTCAGAGGGTGGGGAATCAAGTCAGGCTTTTTCTGTTTTGGTGGCTGTTGAAAACCTAGAGGCGCCAGGAACTGAGCAGGGCCAACAGGAAGATGACGAAGGGCAACTGTCAGCGCTCTCTGCTGACAAGTCTGGCCTTGACAATGACATTAGCTCTCAGCCATGTGAGGGTCCAAAGCAGTCTGTACTGCAAAAGTATCCTCAAAGGCTGTTTGGCAACCAGCAGAGGAGTTTGAACAAAAGCTGGATGGATCAGTACAAATGGATGGAACACAGTGTGTCCAAAAATGCAGTGTCTTCTTTGCCTGTCGGCATTTCTTGAAAAAGAGCCAGGGGTTTCATATGGAGCCAGCTTTTACCTCCAATGGCTTTAATAACTGGCGAAAGGCATCTGCATCTCTGAAGAACCACCATGAAAGCATTGGAGATAAATTTTCCATGGAGGCATGGAGTGAGTTTAAACAAACTCAGACAAGTGCTCAAAAATAGCAAACATGCTAGATAAGGGGAATTCAGCTTTGGTTATGGAGAACAGACGTTACACGAAGGCGGTTGTGGAAAGTTTATGGTACACAGCTTACCAGGGGATCACACAGAGAGGTCACAGTGAGGGTGAGGAGTCAACAAACAGAGGACACTTTGGTGAGCTTGTGGATGTGATTGGATTATTTGAACCAGTAGTGAAGAAAAAGTTAGAAAATGACCCATCAAATGCTAAATACATAAACCATCCATCATCCATACCCGCTATGTCCTGTGCAGGGTCACGGGGGTCTGCTGGAGCCTATCCCAGCTCAATTTGGGCGAAAGGCAGGGGTACACCGTGGACAGGTCGCCAGTCTAAATACATTAACCACGACATCCAAACTACAGATGCTTATTTTCTGGGTCGGTGGTACGTGATCTGTTTATGAAAAAACAAAAAGAGATCGAGCCAACAGCAAAGTGCATAGAACTTAAGAAATTATCTGACACTAGGTGGACATGCCGGTACAATGCAATCTGGGCTGTCAAAAAAAACTCTCCCAGTAGTATAGGCTACCTTACGTGACATCATCGGACAGTCAAACGCTCATCAGAGAACGGAGGCGAGAGCAGTGAGTACAGTGATGGATGAGAAGTTTGTCCTGCATCTCATTCTCTTTGAAGGTGTATTTCGAACCATGAAGTTCGTGTCAGATCAGCGACAGTCTCCCAAGTTTGACCTTGTAGCAGCAGATGACCTTGCACAATCTGTCATTACTGCCTTATCTTAGAAAAAAGCAGAGGAAAAATGGAAAGAAATACAGAAGCAAGGCTCTGTGCTCAAAGATAGGACTTTCTTCTCGACCTCTGCGTGTGAGAACGCCAGTTCAAACAGCTCGACACCTCGAGAGGTTTGCAGTGGAGGCCCATTAGAAAGAGCACATTCAGACAATCCGGAAGACCTGAAAATACAATCTTTCTTTTTCCTGTCATAGACAAGCTGTTGATGGAGATGAAATGCCGCTTTTCAACAGGGACAAATAATGTTTTGAGAGGAATGCCAGCTTTGAGCCCCAGACACTCATCATTTCTTGACAAGGAGCGCATCCTGCCCATGCCCCGTCACTACGGAGTCAGGGAGGAAAATCTGTGTGCAAAACTTTATCAAGTTCACCGGCTACTTCGGAGGAAAGAAAAACAGGGCCAAAGGATTGAAACCACGCAGGAGTTTTTATCCCTCGTGAGACCGTACAAGGGTGCCTTTATAGACTTTTTAAACTCCTCTGCATATCTCTGACCCTTCCTATGACATCAGCGAGAACAGTTTCTCATGACTGCGCCGTCTATATAACTATTTGACAAACAGCAGACTCTTGGACCAGGAACCTGGCAGTGCTGGCAATAAACTCAGACAGAACCTGAGCCCTGGACCAAGAAAAAATCATTGATGCCTTCGTCCTGTTTTATTATGAAGACATCAAAAGGTAAGAGCATGTTTTTGTGGCAGTAGGATTAGGCAGGGGATTAAGCGACCTATTTTGAATTCTTGTTTTTGTCAATTTATGCTCATCCATATTATGGATATGATATGATATCCACCCTTTGTTGATTTTGAAGATGCAGTGTAGTTAATTGGTAGCAGAGTCAGATGGATTCTTCTAATTGAGGCCGTACTGTGCGTGCATAAAATGCAGCGCTTTCACCGCAATTATTTTTGATTGAGATTGTCAGCATGAATTTAAGAGCACCATCACTGATGTGGTTAGTACCCCTGCAGCACCTGCAAAGAAAAAAAAAGTCTGGTGCCGCCACGGCACCAGACTTTTTTTTTTTTACTATCTGGTACTGTGACCTAGTGGAAAACCCTTAAAGGAGAGTAGAAAGCCGAGTAGGTACTAGTGGAAAAGGAAAAGGGCCATTATCATTAGTATTTTCTCTTGTGGAATACTATCAAACAGAGAATCTTCTGTTAAGTGAAGTATATGAAGTTGCAAATTGACTCTAGACTCTTTTGGCTCAGAAACATTGAGAATATCTTTCTAGTTTGAGGGAAAAAATGACAATCTCAAATTGTGATGGAACGAGAATATAGATACTGGGCCGAGTCATTGAGCATTTTCTGTTATATAAATATAAACCTGATTGCAAAAATATAATTTGTTTAGGTCATCCACTATAGGCGTTGATAGTAAGACTTTCGATCCGTTAGGTTTTCTATATTTAAGACTTATTAAAATGGAAAAATCCACTTCTACAACAAACAATTCTTCATAGATGAAAATCAAAAACTTTTTCTCTTATTTAAACATCCCATTTATTCCAAGTTTTTGAAGAATTTGATATGACATCCGCAATCTGCTCTGATGCATTTGTAGTTACCATAAAGAAGCCTCAATGTTACTGAAAAAATGTACATTGTTAAGAGGGCTTCAACCTTTAAGTACAAAGTTGAAAGCATCACAATATGACTGCACCATGCCAGCAGCTGTGACTTACAATGAAAATGGTTAGACATGACTGTCTGCTCTCCTGAATCTACGTTCCAAGTCCATATTGGTGCTAAACCACGGCCAAGCCACATCAATTTACGCATGGCAGATTGAGATGGCAGGCAGTCAGACACAAGGATGGCATTTAAAATCCTGTCAATTTTAATATGAAACACCACGAGTGGTGTTTCATATCTTGGGCAGCAAGTCATACATTGACTTTACGTTAACCCGTAGAGGTTGTGGTTACAAAGTGCAGAAGATTTCAACCACGTATGAGAAGAGGTTCATTTTAAAAGTCAAAAAATGTTTTATTTGACACAAATAATCTTTTTCTGAGTAACAGCAGAAATAACAGGTAATAACAAAAAATATATATATATCCTTAAACAACCAGTTAACCACCTGGTTCTCCCATAGTATAAAATCCTTCAGATTAAACTGCAATCTCACAAATCCAGATATAAATTTATCTGATGTGGTGCAAAAAAAAAAATTCACACATACAGTTGTCATGGATACAACATACAACAACTATAGAAACCAAAACTGATTTTTGTACCAGGCTGTAAATATGTTTAATGCTTTTTCAAAGTTGCCACTTTTAACATGGAAGTCAATGGGGATTCGCTCTGTTTTGGAGGCAGCACCTTGTGGTCAGTGGCGGAACTGCAACAAAACATACTTCCTGGATGAGCTTCAACCTGGAAGTGGGATGGTTGCCACTTGGTAAGAACTAATACGTTAAGCCCTTTTCAGGCATGAGAAATTTTAATATGATAGTATTCAGTCAATGTTCCTCAAAGCATCATTTAGACATGCCCATGAAACAGAAGAAACTATTGTGCTTGTGATGTTGCACATTTATGCAAGAATGGACAAACCACAATAGAAGGAAAAATGGGTGCAGAAAATAAAAGTTTTTCAAAGTGTGCAGACTACTTCAGTACAACTCACTGAAAGTCCTGAAATGACGAGCCACGGCCTGAACTTGAACCCAGCAGAGCATCACTGAAGAGATCCTAAAATGGTGACGCAATGATGCTCCCCATTCAACATGGTTGATTTTGAACACTTTGCTGCCAAGAAGAATGGGGAAAACTTCCAAAGGAAATGTGTGCCAAGCTTGTTGAATCTTGCCCAAAAATACTTGAGGCTACCACTGATGCCAAATGTATTTTTATGAAGAACAAGAAATGGGGCCAAATCTTTTGAACATTTACGAGATATGTGTGCACAATAAACAGAAAAGAAAAATCACAAAAGCAAATGTTTTTTTTTTTTGTTTTGTTTTGTTTTTTGTTTTTTTGTTTTTGGTGGGAGGGGGGCTGTTCCTGTCAATGGAATTATTTTCATTCAGTCTGCTCCCTCTCTTTTTCTTTTTTTATGGCGTCTCAGACTTTCTCTTTGACTCTGATCTTTTCACCCCTCCCTAATGTTGTTTTCTAAACTTACAACTATCTAACACCTTCACTGAGCACAACAGTGAGATAACTGTCCTCCATAGTTCATAAGATTGATAAAAGATCAACAAATGTATTTGAGCCTCTCTGTCTTTCTCTGGCTACCTCCATCGCCCTTGAAGTTGTGGAAACTGGAATTTTAAATAGAAAATTTGCCTAATGGGAGCATGTCCATTATGCATTATAAACTCGCATACGCAGCAAAAGGAGGTGGTTTTCTGGTAATTCAAGACAGGCAAAAACTGCAATGGAAAGACCTACCTACTGGTACTGCCAATCTGCCAAAATGATGGAAGTGATGGGTTCAGAGTGTGAAAATGATTTAGTTTGCTCTGTTTTGACCCATGATCTTGACACAGTGGACAACAGATGTGGCAATAACAGTTCATAGACAGATGTTGAACTTATGCTATATAGCCCCTTCTCGTTCACATGGATTAGAGAATGTCAGCAAGGACTCTGGAGAGTGGAGACTGGATCTGATCACTTCCTATATATCATGTCAACAGTCAGTCTGGAAGACTGGAAACTGATCCAAGTAACCTAAAAGTCTGATT
>JBAMYA010026111.1:0-16338 GCA_037176975.1 Arrhamphus sclerolepis | reverse complement strand
TCCTTATTTTGTTCTGTCTAAACCTGATCAAATAAACACCTTAAAGCTCCCTGATTTTCCATCTGGGCAATATTTTACGTTGCGTCCGCTGTCGTGGGCCCAGCCGGCCGTAACAGAGACAACGGAGAACTTCTGTCATAAGAGCACAGGGGAGGAAAATGTGTTCACACCCTGACTGGCATGTGAAGGTGGTGGCACCTGGGGGCGGTGGAGATGGGTGCCAGGACCCATTCAATGCTGCTTGTAGCTTTGATATTAATTCAATTTTAAAATGAAAGGCTTATTTTTTTTCATAAACGAACATTGTTGGGTGTTTGAACATTACCTTTTATATCACGTTCATGGCTCCCACTCCAAGCAACGGGTATAAATCCTGTTTGTGGTGGTGTTCACAAATACCGATCAGGATTTAGAATCACCTGTTGCCGGGAAAGAACATTCACAAGCACCAAATGTTGTTTACGATGTGCTTTGTAAATGCAGGCTGGTAATATTAAGACATTTATTATTTATGGAAAACAGGTTACACATGTGCATTGTTGTTGTGAACAGAAATACAGCGCTTCAAATGACCTCTACTCAAATGGTTATTAAGCTAGACAATAACTAAATTATAAATTCATCTCAACCTACTAGCATGCATGTTTTTACAATGCCTTGATTAGTAGATGTCTCCAAAAAGATCTGTATTATTACAGTTCTGTGTCACAAGTAATTTACAATTTCAACATAGAGACAATTTCTTTTTCTTTAATTGTAAAATTAATTAATTGTAACATTAAGGTGAAAGTTTCATTTCAGCCAATATAATTTCATGATTTCCACCAACTTTCCTGCTCTTGTACCTTTTGATATTTCTATTCTTACATCTACTCTTTATTTTATTACTTTGATAAGACTGGAGAATTGACACCTGAAGACAACTTTTTTTGTACAATGAATATTTTATCCAAATGTCCATGTCCTGGATGGAAAGTGGCTCATGTCTTATTTAATTAAAAAAAAGGAATAACTGAAAAAGACAGATGGCCCAACTCCATTCTGGCCGTCCAGTGAGGACACTGAATTTGAATGAGATAGTATCCTATTTCAAAATCCCCAGCAATCCACCATCTCACTGACCAGCAGCCGAGTAGCAACTGAGTAACATCAATTTGCTGCCTCACATACTTTGCACCCATAGGGCAGAGATTAAATGTGGAATTATTGGACATCTGTCATATAAAAAAAAAAATCTTGAAATGTCCCTGGGTCTTTTGAGACTTTGGGGAGATGAGATTTCAGTAACTTGACAAAATGAAAGCCAGTGAGGCAGTCAGTGAACCAGTCAGTACTACAACACCAGAAGTATCAGATCAGATCTTTCAAAGAAAATTCTCCCTTTTCGTGTTAGTGTAATATCTTTTTCTGTCAACCTCTCTTCAGCAACAGTGCAGGATATACATTTCTCAATACATTCTTTGGATAAATATACAAATGCATTATTCTGACTACAGTTGAAACCAGATCTTTACATGTGCTGCAACAAAAAGACTTAACTTTTTTTCTCACTGCCTGACATTTAATCAGAATAAAATTGTCCTGTTTTATGTCAGTTAAGATTAACAAAATGATTCATATGTGATAAATACCAGAATAATGAGAGAGGGTTTTTGGAGATTATCCATCCATCCATTATCTATACCCGCTTTGTCCTGTGAAGGGTCACGGGGGTCTGCTGGAGCCTATCCCAGCTCACTGTGGGCGAAACTCAGCGGTACACTCTGGACAGTTCGGATCAGCGAGATCAAATCTGATAAACCCGCAGCAGCATTAACGTCAGAAATCAAAACTGATATTTTATTAAAACACTGAACAGAACCATGGTGATCAGTTTATAGTTTGTAACAACAACTTTAATTTTTACTCAGAAATAAATAATTTAAAAAAAAGAGAGAATTTAGGCAGAAACTGGCCAGCTGGATGATACATCACAACAAAGAGAAGTGGTTTCTGTTCCAGATGAGAAAATTCCATTAGTTTCATTTGTCTTTTGTCATTGTTGTGTATGTAGTTAAATAACAAAGTAAATTCTTAAGTTCTTATCATACTTTACTAAACATCAGGAAAGGTTTTCTACAACTTTCATATAATCTGTCCCAGTCTCTTTTTCTACTCTTATATTAGGAAAACAGCTAATCATAACTGCCCCCTAGAGGTTATAAAACACAACATATTCCTCTCTCAATTAAGAACAATACTTACCAACTTAAGTAGCCCAATTAACTGAAAATAGACCTACGTAACATCAGGTCAATGGCCGTTGTTATTTTCTTTCAAGGCATATCACAAATTCAGAAGTGCACTTTAACCTATCAATATGTATAAACGTAAAACATTGATAGAACATACTTTTTAATCCTTCTTAAACCTAGCTTAAAATCAAGCCAATTATCGCGCATAATCATCCAGCCAGCGGGGTGGTCGTCTTATGCGAGCTGGAATGTCAATTATTCCGTCAGGTACATCTGAGTGTACGACAGCAGGTGTTTCTTGAGTCGGCAAATCCACAAGAGTCTAGAACAACCGACCTCACAGGTTTGGACCAAGCCAAGCATGAAGCATGCCACTTCTTCCCATCTTGCAGTTGATAGGTTGCAGGGGCGATTTTCCTCTGAATGCACAATGACTCTGTAAACCTCCGGTGCGCTTTACGCACATGCGTTGGTTTCCGAACGCGCACACTATCTCCCTCACTGAACATAGGAGTACGGGCACCTCTCCTGGCGTCAGTGTACTTCTTCATCTTATGCTGCTGGACTGCTACTCTCTGAGCCAGGGTTGAATCATCCATAGAGTTGGAGCTTGGCAGCAAAAGACGTAGGCGAGTGCGTATTTTTCTCCCAATCAGTAGTTCACAAGGAGAGACACCGGTAGTAGAATGAGGAGTCGAGCGATATATCGAGAATGTCACTGAGGGTGGATTTCCAAGGTTTTCCTTCAACTACAGTCGACTGGATGCAACTCTTAAGCACGCAATAAAAACGCTCAACCAAGCCATTAGCAGTCCCATGCAGCAGTCTCAAACGGGCCGACTACATCAATAGCCAGTTTTTCTCACGGCGAAGACGGGAACGGCACTGGCTGCAGCGGAGCAGCAGAAGGATTAGCGGTCTTGTCACATGACTGGCATAAGTGGCATTCTTTGATTTGCTGCATGACCTGAGCATCCATGCCAGGCCACCAGTAAAGGTCATGGAGTCTCTGCTTGGTCCTGACTATTCCTTGATGACCCTCGTGAGCCAAAACAACCAGTTTAAAATGTAGGGAGAGTGGAACAACAAGGCGAGCGCCTCTAAACGCATAATCACCTTGCACGCTATACTCGTCTTGCAAACGAAAATATGAATGGAGAGAGTCCTGAACCTTAGCAAGAGATCGAGGCCAGCCTTTGGTAATCTGCTATCGCAAGGCAGTAAGCTCCGGGCACGAGGCAGATGCAGACGCAAACTCAGCCGGAGACACAGCTGCCAAATCAGAAGACAACATTACAACGAACTCTGGTTCAGTGTCCACGCACCCATCAGCAACGACATTGAGCGGTAAACGGGACAAACAGTCTGTCGGTACACCACGTCATAATTAAAACAAAGCAGGCGCGCAGCCCAGCGCGCAATTCTCATGCCGGCACGATCAGTACCTTTAGAAGTGAACAATGTAGTTAACACCTGATGATCTGTGCGTAGCGTAAACTTACGTCCCCATAAGTATATCCCCCACTTTTCCACGGCCCAAACACAGCCAAGAGCCTCCTTTTCAATGGTGGAGTACTTGCGTTCAGCAGATGATAATGTCTGCGAAGCGAAAGCAACAACGCTCTCTGTCGGGCCGTGCATCTGAGAGAGAACAGCACCTAAGCCATAATTTGACGCATCTGTTGAAAGAACTGTAGGCAGGTCAGAATCAAATAAGGCTAATGCAGGACTGTCTATCAGTAACGTCTTTACTGCTTCAAAACTACAGCGAGCCTCCTCTGTCCACGTAAACTCACCGTGACGGAAGCACACGCGCAGGGGTTCGACAACTGTAGCGAAGTTCGGTTATGAACTTATTATACCAAGATAACAGTCCTAAAAAGGAACGGAGTGTGGGTGCATCACCTGGAGGTGGAGCGTGTAGGATGGCTGAGAGATGGTCGTCAGCTGGATGAATCCCTTGTGGTGTAACAATGTGGCCCAGGAAGCGCAAACTAGTTCTATGGAACTGACATTTTCCTTTGTTAAGCTGCAAGCCCGCCTTTGTAACCGTTGCAGAACAGCGGTAAGGGTAGCATCATGTTCAGCGCGTGTTTTGCCCCAAAGGATTATATGATCCAAATAATGTGCAACATTAGGAAGGCCCTTCAGTACTGTAGCCAACATCTTTTGGAAAGCTGAAGGAGCGGAGGCGAGACCATAAGGTACCCTGCGAAATCGGAAAAGCCCGTCGTGAGTAACAAAGGCTGTTAGATCTCTGCTCCCTTCATGTAGTGGCAGTTGGAAATAGGCTGCCTCTAAATCTATGGTAGAGAAGATATTTGCACCTTTCAAGGAGCAACAGCAGCTTATCAATATGAGGAAGGGGGAAGCTGTCTGTAACAACAGCCTTGTTCGGCTCTCGCAAATCCACACACATTCTGATGCCTCCGGATTTTTTTTGAATCACTACGATGGGGGAGACCCAAGGGGAAGCATCAGTTTTCTCTATTATTCCTTCCTTAAGGAGTCTGTCACTGTGTCCCGCACTGACAGCGGCTAGGAGCGCAGCTTCTGTCGTACCAGAGTAACTGCAGTAGAGTCTTTAACTTTGTGGACAAACTGTTTTGCACAACCCAAGGTTGGTTGCAGAGGGGGTGAGGTGGACATGCGCATCACGGGGGTGGTACTTATAGCATCCGCTACTGTAGTTCCATTAAAGCACAGCTGTAAGCCTCTGATTAGATCCATTCCAAGCAAAGCAGTCCCAGATTCTACAACAAACAGGTTGGTAGAGCAGAAAGCATCATAGTGAAACACGGTCACACTGAGACATCCAAGCACGGGGATCGGAGGACGGGAGTAGGTAACTAGACTGAGGGGGGCACCATCAAAGTTGGCATCATTGGCTGCTTTAGGTATTATGGAAACAGATGAGTCTGAATCCACAATAAACTCTATCAGGTGGGCAGCAGATGGTGTTTTAACAGTGGCTGTACAGCGGATTCTGTCAGATGTGTTCTTATCATGCAAATACAAAACACCTCAGGCAATTCCACTGAATGCACAGAACGTGACCTCAAGGAACGACACACTCGTGCAAAATGACCAGTCCTTTGACAGGTGTTACACTTGGCCATAGCAGCTGGACAGTTCTTCTAATTTGCCACATGTGCATTGGAGCCGCAGCGGTAACAGGAACGTGAAGACGTTTTAGAGCTGGCGGGAGCAGGTGGATTCTTAGGGCGGGGCCTGCGGAGCCGTTTATGATCCTCTGTAGACTTTGTATGCACTGCAGCGACAGGTGCTGCAGCAACTGCTGAGATTGATTTGGCTGCTTCAATTTGAGTAGCAAGCAAAATTGCCTTATCGAGAGTCAAATCAGCCTCCAAAAGCAGGCGCTCTCTGATGCGCTGGCTAGAAAGAGGTTAGAGGTTATAAAACACAACAGTCGTAAACTAGTTTTGCAGGATCACAACTTTTGTTTCTAATTATATATAAAAGTTTACATCTATTGTAAACTTTTAAGGAACATTAATGAAACTGCTTTTTTCCATCCATCCATCTTCTTCCGCTTATCTGTAACCGGGTCATGGGGGCAGCAGCCTGAGCAGGGATGCCCATACTTCCCTCCCCGGAGACAGCTCCTCCAGCTCTTACGGGAGGATCCCAAGGCGTTCCCAGGCCAGCCCAGCGACATAGTCGCCCCCAGCGTGTCCTGTGTCTCCTGCCGGGGGGACATGCCTGGAACACCTCCTGAGGGAGGCGTCCAGGGGGCATCTGATATAGATGCCCTGAAACTGCTCTTTTTTAAAACAAAAATTTCTACTTCAGAATATCTGCTCAGCTCTCTATTTTCGCTTTTATAAGATGACTTTGGAAAGCTAGCTGCTGTACGTCATTGTTTTCAATTGTTTGTTCTGTTCTTCTGCAGAGGAGACCATGACTTACTCCGTCCTCCTCTTAGTGGTCAGCCTCCACCTGGTTCTCCTGCTGAATCCAGCTGAGACCACCAACCTTCTTGTGGAAGACCTGACCAATAGGAATGCGGACTTCGGAGCCCGGTTGTACCGAGCCGTTGCCAGTCGAACCGATGATAACATCTTCCTGTCTCCGTTCACGATGTCCGCTGGGCTACTGGCACTATTGCAAGCTGCCAGCGGAACAACCCAGGAACAGCTGCTGCAGGGACTCACCCTGACTGGACTGGACCCTCAGACTGTGCCAGGTACATCAGGATACACAATGGGAGCTGGAAGTTGGGGGTCAGAACAACAGCTAAGGCAGGAGATGGAGTTAAGGAATTCCACATCAGTAGTAGGAAAACAGTTGAAGGAAGTCGTGAGGCCGAGTATAGAGGTGGAGATCAGGAGATATACCGGTTAGGAAGATGGGAGCAAGATTAAGGCATTGGAGTCAAATGAAGAGGAATCTGAGGTCAAATGTCTCATGGCTGGTTCTCACTGTAGGATTTTTACAGACTTATAAGATTAATTGCAGTCACATTGCACAACTTGGAATTGGTAATTAACATCGTGTTACACTTTGTAATTAAACATATGTTGAATCGTGGCTATGACCAAAGTAAATTCAGGCTGTAAATGTAGGGTCATTGTGTCATCTTGTCATTAGCAGGTTGCTGCTAACATGCTAATGCACCAATTACTTGAAAGTCAGCTTTGTTGTAGTGGTGTTTGTGTGCTTTGAATAGAAAATAAATAAAAGATAGAGATAAAGATAAAGCAGTATTTTTCTTCTTTATTTGAGTTGCACATTTTTCTTCCCATTTCTCCATTGTATGTGTGGTTGCTAGGCTACTGTGCTGTGTAGGAGCACTGATGTTTATTTTGTTATTTCATGGTGTATTCCTATTGGTTGGTTAGCTGACAGAGATCATAGAGGCAGCGACAGGCCGTCACACTCTGAGACAATTCCTCCATATTTCTGACACTGCTGATATCTGCCGTCTTTGGTTGCAAAACGGTTCCATCTTTCGTCTTTGCTCCTCCTACCACCACCGTTTTTGAGCTACGATGGTACATTTTTACCACGATTGTGCATCTTCCATCTGAGAAGCTGTAATTGTACAGTGAAAACCAGGTATTCAGTCAGGGATGTCCAAACCCAGTCCTTGACGGCCTCATGTCCTGCAAATCTGAGATGTTTCCCTGCTTCAGTTCACTTGATTCAAATGAATGGATCATTAACAGACTTTTGCAGACCTTGATGACAAGCTAATGGTGATTCATTCATTTGAATCAGGTGTGTTGTGGCAGGGAAACATCTAATAGGTCATTTCCACTAGTACCTACTTGGCTTGGCTCTGCTCAACTCTACTCTAAGACATGCAGGACATGCAGCCCTCGAGGACTTGGTTTAGACACTGCTGTTTTAAGTCAAGGGTCAGAGGGAAGGAATCGAGGTCCAAGAAAGGACCGGATTAAGAGGACAGGAGTCACTTATTTTGGAGGTGTGAGAGGTCAACGGACAGTGGTTGGTGGTCAGGAGTCAGAAGAATGTAGTTATAGTCACTCGTCACCATTGGTAGGTCAGGAGTTTGTAATTAAGGAATGTAAGTTGATGGTTAGAAGATCAGAGTTGGGAAGATGGAAGCCAGAGGACATGAGTGAAATGGTCAAGTGTCTGAGGTTAGGAGCTAAGAGTCAGAGCAAGAGCCATAAGATGTCTGGAGGACACAAACCAAAATGAAGCAGTAAGAAAACAACAAAGATTCAAAGGATAGATTTTTGGAAGTCGAAAGGATTTTAAAGACACGAGTCAAAGAAATGGAGTGACAGATGTGGAATAGTTGAGAGCCATAGAGTTGAGTCACAGAGGACCCTTGTGGACTTATGTCCACAGAGTGGACAAGGGTCATGTTATAGAGAGGGCAGAGTCCATGGCAGTCCTGCGTCCTGAGTGACTTGCCTTTAACAGTCATCAAATTGTTTTAGGTTAGACGTCTGAGATCAGGTGTCAAGAAAAGGTCACAAGAGGGAAGACAGGTATCATATAGTCCAGAGTCTCAGCTTTGCTCAGGTTTCAACTGTTTGTTCTGCTGTTGTCAGATTTGTTCCAGATTCTGAGGAACGCGGTCCTACAGACGGACACACCCTTGAACCTTAAGCAGGGCGTTGCTGTCTTCCCTGGGCAGGGCTTCCAGGTGTCTCCATCGTATCTGGACGTAGTTCAGACCAAGCTTGGGGGGAAGACTCAGAGTCTGACTTACACAACGCCTGATGAAGCTGCTGATACCATCAATCGCTGGGCCCAAGAGCAGACAGGAGACCAAGTTCAGGAACTGTTGTCCACCCTGGACCCACAAACCCAGCTCCTGCTCGCCACCGTGGCATCCTACCAAAGTACGTAACACCCGAGTTTGAACTGCATGTCAGAGCGTTTTCTGATACCTCAGAACCAGATCAGGGTCAGTGCTGTACAGACGGAGTACATGAATGCAGAGCTGCCGCTGAATCAGCCGACCTCTAGTCCGAGACCAGTCTCAAGTTCACAATGTCAGATTCAAAGTCAAGCCCAAGACATTAAAGAAAAATCTGAGTTGATCCTAAGTCAAGTCCACTATTGATTCGAGTCGAGTTGAGTTGAGTCTACAACAAATTCGAGTTGGGTCAACTAGTGATTCAAGTTGAATCACTAGAGATCTGAGTCGTGTCAACTAGTGATTCCAATCTGAGTTGGGTCAAGTCCACTATTAATCTGAGTTGAATCCACAAGTGACCAGAGTCTGAGTCAAGTCAATTAATGATCTGAGTCGAGTTGAGTCAAGTCTACTATTGATCAAACTGGAGTCAACTAGTGATCCACATTGAGTCAACTAGTGACCTGAGTTAACTGGTAATCTGAGTCAAGTCAACTAATGATCTGAGTTGAGTCAAATAGTGATCTGAGTCAAGTCAGCTAGTGATACAAGTCAAAACCGAGTTGAGTGAACAAGTTATACAAGTGGCTCATGCCTTATGGCAACTCATTATAAAATAAAATAAAATACCGTCCTGAGCCAAATATAAGACAATTCTGCTTAAAGGACGACCCACCTCGTTTTTCAAGACACAATTTTAGGAGAAAAAAATCAAGTGTTTCTCGTCTTGTCTGGTAGACTTGGTTAATTTGTTAATCTAGGTGTCAGGTATTTATTTCAGTAATCTACTGACATCGTGATGAAAAGACGACAGAACAAACAAAAGACAGCACTCTTTAAAGTCTCACCAGACCTGACTGGGGCCGTCTCTCTATTCTATATACAGTTAAAGTAAATGCTAAGCTGGAAGTTTGATTTACATTTTAACTGTTGTTCATCAGCTGCTTGTTCAGAGGGAAATAAAACTCGTCCAATATTCAGGTCTTGACATTTAAAACTGAGGTCTCGTTAAGTTATAAGACCTCAACTCATTCTCGAGTCCTACAAACCTGCATAAACGTTTAAACTTCTGCGTTGCAGCCCGGTTCAATCCGCCCTTCAACTCATCATCCACTCAGGATGAGCGCTTCTTCGTGGACAAGTATCACGTCGTCATGGTACCCATGATGTTCCGGGCAGATAAGTACTTCCTGGCTTACGACCGGTCGGTGAAGGCCGGTGTGTTGAAGCTGCCAATGGCGGACGGGGCGGCCATGTTGGTGGTGCTGCCTGATGAAGATGTAGACGTCACTGCTGTGGAGGAAGACGTAACATCAGAAAAGATCAAGGCCTGGATCCAACAGCTGAAGAAGACGTGAGACATGAACCCAAGGCGTCTAACATGATCACTAGATGACTTCATACTATTAAAAGACACGGTTCTATCTTACGCACACGACTGCAGATACAGATTTGCACATACTGATATTTATGATTTTATTTTATTTTATTTTTGGAAACAGGAAACTAGAGGTGCAGCTTCCTCGCTTCATACTGGAACGTTCTTACTCCCTTAAAGATGCCCTGCAGACTCTCGACATCACTCAGGTGTTTCAGGATGACGCTGACATCAGCAAAATGGGCGGAGCTAAAGGACCCACACTCACACAGGTGAATAAAGCTGGTGCACTCAATGAAATGACACTTATTTATAATATAATATAATATAATATAATATAATATAATATAATATAATATAATATAATATAATATAGCTACAGTGCTACTTGATTTAAATACATTTATTTTTACAGCCATGGAATCGGTAATTTATTATTTTTTTTAAAACATTTGTAAACATTTTGTTGTAAAATTGTGAATTTTGGGGGCCACTGGGTGGCGCAGTGGTAGGAGCAAGCAGAGGCTATAGTCCTCCTGCAGCGGTCTCAGGTTCCATTCCTGGCCTGCGACCCTCAGCTGCATGTCCTCCCCATTCTTTCTCTGCCCTATTTACTGTCTCTACTCTCTGAATAAAGGCCACTAGAGCTACAAAGTCTAAAAAAAACAAAAAAAAACTGTGAATTTTGGAAGATCACATTTTCTTGTAAAACTCAGACTTTTGTCATATAATTGCAACTTTTTGCTGTAAAATCACAAATTACGAAAACTGCAGATTTTTTTTTTTAATTAATATTTAAAATCTTAAACATAAAACTACAAATTTACATCCCATAATCACGACATTATTTGATTCAAAAATCGCAAAAAATTTCACAGCTTTTTGTTATTTGCAAATGTATTTTTTTATGTCAGAAAAATCTCAAATATTGGCAAATCAAAACTTTCTGATGTAAAATTACAAATTTGTCACAAGACTGCAAATTTTATATAACTGCAACTTTGTTGTATAATCATGTCTTTCTTCAACCTTTGGTTGTAAAAGAACTTTTTTTATTCTAGGAAATGACACGTGTTTGTATATCAGGTATATAAGTTATCAGTTCTGGGTGTTTTTATTTTTTATTGCTGTTTTTATTTTGATTCCAGAAATAATATCTGTTTAATAATGTACTTATTTATAAACCACTGATTATTAGAAGTAATCAAGAGTTTTACAACTACTAATTCTTCAAAGAAAAGACTTCTCTCTCATTATTTTAAACTACGCTTGACCATTTTCTCTTCATCAGGTTTATCAGAAATCCGTCATCTCCGTTGATGAGAACAGCGCTAATGTCAGCACCGGAGGTGAAGGCACCACATTCTCATCGCCTCCTCCACGACTGACCTTGAACAGACCCTTCATCTTCATCATCTACCAGGAGACCACCAGAACGCTGCTCTTCATGGGCCGAGTTGCCAACCCAACCCAAAAATAAATCATCCGACAGGACAACAGGCCTCACCCTCCTTAGAACAACTAAAGAGTATACATGTGAAAGCAGGTCATATTCCAATGTTGTTTACTGTCTGAAGGGTTAAGACCGCTCAGAGGGGCCACAAAGAGGACTCTTGAGGGGCCTTGAGTCCCCCCAAAAAAGATACCTGAGATGTAATCAGACATTTAAATACAGATATTTCTTTGGTTTTTAGCATCAAAACAGCATCATCTATCGTTGTTTTCATGCATTAGGTTAACACTGCGCTAATGTTAGCATAATGTATACTGTTAATATTAGCATCATATCATTGTCATGTTAACGCTACGCTGTTAGTATAATCTAGCATTATGCTATCATGCAAACACTATGCTCATGTTAGCATCCTGTTTGAATTTCCCTTCAGAGAGTAATAAGGCATTTTTGAATTGAATTGAATGTTATGTCATGTTAGCACAATGCTAATGTTAAATTATCATGTCAACACTGATAATGTTAGTGTCATGCTATCATGTCAACACTATGCTACTGTTAGTATAATTATGTTATTGTACAATGTTAGCATAATTTTCTGTTAACACAGTGCTAATATTAGCATCATACAGGTTGCATACTAAAACTATGCTAATGTTTGTAAAATGTAAGCAAATATTTGCATCATGTTATAATGCAAATGTTAGAAGTCCAAGCTGTCATGTTACCACTATGCTAATGTTAGCATGATGTAATTATGTCTACGCTAATATTAGCATTAGCATTGTGTTGATATAGTGTATACTGTATGCTAATGTTAGCATCATGTTAGTGTTTTAACACCTTGTTACTATCCTTCTATTATCATGTCACTGTCATGTTAGCACCTTATTAATATTTATTATTATTATTTTTATTATTATTAAAGATCTGTTAGTACTATGCTAACATCAAACAAGCCCGTACCTCATGAGCGTTAGCATGCTGCTCTAATGTCACCCATTATAGTGGACTGATACTGTTACCGTCAGACAAAAGGTTACATTAATTCTTGTTTCTTGTAAATGTGACCAAATAAAACTTAAAAGACAGACTATTTTCTGTTCAGTCCTCCATCACTGATTCTTCAGTTTTCTTCTACAGATTAGCAACACTAGTGCTGCCTCTCAGCAGGCTCCCAGAATCTGGCCAACCAGAGGGAATGAAAGTTTTAAAGAGACAGGAGCCAAACCAGTCTGTTTCACACTGCAGTAGACCCGAGAGCTGCTTCATGGGACAAAAGACTCTCCTATGACTTTTTAAAGATGTAAATCAATCTGACGGACTCCCACAATGATAGAAAATAGTAAAGTATAGTAAATTTAAAACTTCCTTTTCAACTGCTTCCTGTTTAGAGTCACTGCAAAGAGATCCATGTGGTTGAATTGGCATGATTTTTACACCAGATGCCCTTCCCAACACAACCGGATTCAAACCTAGACATCTTGCATGCTACCAGTGAACCCCTTGAAAGACGGTAAATAAAAATAATAAAGTCAAAGTCAAGTTGAATGTGTTTTAGTTGTAACCAAAGGTATTCATATCAGCTGGATTTCATCTTTGAAGCCAGTTAACATGCCTATTATCTTGGATCAGAAATAAACAGGTTAATCAAGAACGCTGCAATCCGGGGGCTTGTGTACTAATATTGTGTATACACAAAAAAGTTGCATGTGCCATTTTTCATGCTCACAATCAGATGTACTCAAACTGAAATGAATGTGAGTGTGAATGTGTCCTCCTACGCTCATCCTCAAGGTTTAGTTTATTGGCAACACTTAAAGGTAATACAGTGAAGTTGGCAGAATCAGAGACGAACAGGTTTTTAGGGGCAGGAGTGATTTTTTTGAGCACATGATGATGACTGGTTTGTCATCTGTCACAGATTTCCCAGATCCATACTCTTGGGAATCTGTGCTTAGTGTTAATGTTTCATTCCATAAATGTGTTTGTAACATTTGATGCTCAAATGCTCCAACATCAGAAGCAGTTTTTTGCATATGTTGAAGGACCCCAATCTTCTCAGGAAGTAAAGACGACTCTGTCCTGGATCCTGTCTGTGTTAACAGTCCACTTCAATTTGTCATCCACCTGCAGTCCCAGGTACTTATAGGTCCTGACCACCTCCACGTTAGAGCCCCCGATGTAAACAGGCTGGAGATGGGGTCTCCTCCTCCTGAAGTCCCCCACCATCTCCTTAGTCTTGGAAGTGTTCACCTGCTGATGGTTAGACCCACACCATCCCACAAAGTCCTCCATCAGGCCCCTGTACTCCCTTTCTTGTCCATCTACAATACATCCAACAATTGCAGTGTCATCAGAGTACTTCTACATGTGGCAGAGCTCCGACATGTGTTGGAAGTCGGATGTGTAGCGCATCAACAGGACAGGGGGAGCACTGTCCCTTGGGGTGCCCCTGTGCTGCAGGACACAGTGTCTGATGTGGAGCCGCCCACCCTCACAAACTGTGGTCTCTCATTGAGATAATCCACAATCCAGGAGACCAGGTAATGCCGCTGAGCTTGTCTCTTAGTAGGATGGGCTGGATGGTGTTGAAGAAGTCAAAGAACATGATCCTCACAGCCCCGTTCCCTGTATCCAGGTGAGAGTGAGCCTTGTGCATGTTGGTACAGGATGGAGTCCTCCACCTCCACCTTTTCCCCAATTAGCTGTAAACTATTCAATAGCCAACCAGGGTACGATGGTTCTCCACTGAAGTCGTGGCTGTTAAACACCCTCACCAACCTACAGACCGTCCCAGAACCATGATACAACGATGTAATTGCTGTACTTGGGCAGTTGTAGAGAAATCAGGCAGTTGAAAAGGCGGTGGTGCTGCCTTGAATGGACTGCGCTGACAAGGTTTATGCTACATTGTGCTGCATGTGGCATCCTACACAGTGTGGAGCAGATGGTGTGAGATCATCAACCCTGGATCCACCACCTGATCTGGACACAATTTACTGGTTTCTGCTTCACCTCCACCTTGACTACTTTTTTTCTTGTCATTTACAGTTTGGTTTTTTGAGCCAGTACAAGCCCCAACTCCATTCTTACTATTTATGCCAGTTAAAATTTGCTTCATGTTACAATTTGCTGACGATGTGCATAGTCAGCCTCTGTCATGACAATGAATATTCCCATGGTCCGTTAGTTAATGAATTTGTAGACTGGTGTGACAATGCTTTTCTCCAACTAAATTTACAGAAAACTAAGGACATGTGCATTGAGTTTAGACATGAGCCCCGTAACACCAATCAAAAAAACATCATCAAAGGCCAGTACAGTAGACACTGTTGAAAATTACAAATATCTTGGGGCTATTCTGGATAATAAGTTCAATTTTACTTGCCACTCAGTGAATATGCACAAAAAAAGGGCAGCAATGACCGTACTGTCCAAGTTTCAGATCAATAAGTTCCTGATGATTTTATCTTATAGATCTTATACTGAATCTGTGCTAACCTTTTCTCTCATCTGCTGGTTTGGTAACCTTAACAAAGGTAAAAAAAAAAAATGCATTAAGCTGACTCAAAAAGACAAGTAATTAGATTTTGAGAGTTCAACAGTGCACACTAACAGATCTGTTCAAATGGCAGATAACTGGGAAGGCTAATGCCTTCCTCTCTGACTGCTCCCATCCTTCACACTCTGAGTTCCAGTTTTTGCCTTCTGGCTCTCGACTCAGACTTCCTTATTTAAAAAGTAACAGGTTCAAGCACTCCTTCGTTCCAACAGTCATCTTAGTTTTGAATTCAGGACAGTGTAGGAGGAGTGAGTCCCTGATTGATATTCTGTGCCTTCTCACAGGCTAGTGTTTTTTCACTTCCATGTGATGATGATAATGATGACCTTCCCTATCGTGTTTGGGCTGCTTTAGTCACTACTGAAACAACCTATGTTGTTTCAGCGCACTTTATTACCCCTCCCTCTTGGATTTTTAATTGTATGTCTTGTATGTTTTTTTATGTTTTCTACTTACTGCAACACTAATTGCCCTACATGGACACAAATAAAGTTGAAACTGAAAGATGATAAAGAACCAAATAAGGCCTTGCCTTCAGACAGGAGTGTCTCGAGTTCACACTCTGAAATTTCTCTCAACTTCACATTGATTGTGATGTACCAAAAGAATATATGTGGAATTTGTACATCTGATTTTTTTTTTGTGCATATGCAGATTTCCTGCTTTGTGAGTTTGACAAAGCTTTAGTATGAAAATCCACTCAGGTCTTTGTGCATACAGCTGAAGTTTGGCTGAAATTGGGTCATATGACTGTACAATCATCCCAAGCACAGCAGCAGATATACAAAAATAAAAGAAAAGAATCAAGGTTGAAATGCTGCGGTGGACCATCAGAGAGCTGTTTAAAAATACAAGCTCAAGAAGCTCAATGAACTAAAGCAAAATGAGGTTATAGCACATAAACTCAGACTGAAATGGAGTACAGGCTCTAATGTGTGGCCATTTTCATGTGTGGTGCCAGAGTCTGATAAAGCCATAGAGGAAACCATTATTTATTACCTCTGCCAAGGAGGTTATGTTTTTGCCAGCGTTGGTTTGTCTGTTAGTTTGTTTACAACATACCTCAAAAAGTTATGGACAGAAAAAAATAATCAGGATATGTCCAAATAGGGACAGCGAACAAATGATTAAATTTTGGAGGTGATCCAGATCACCGTCTGGATCCAGGATTTTTTTAAAGGATTCTTCATCATTGCGAGATAGGGCCATTTTCAGGAAGTGTGAATATAACTCCACAATAAATGGTGGGAATGTTTAGCAAAAACAAAAAAAATACAGGACACGATCATGATAGTTTCTATAATATGTAAAAGTATGATCCAGAACCTGACAATATTCTGGATACTAAAG
>JBAMYA010026100.1:0-16338 GCA_037176975.1 Arrhamphus sclerolepis | reverse complement strand
ATATAATTACTTATGTATTGTGTGTTTGCATATGTAAGTAATTTCTGCTCTGGCTTCATGCTCTCTCCACCAGGGGGCGCCGATCCCTCAGTTGCTCAGAGGTGTTGGTTGACCAACTGGACAAACTTACTAAGACTACGATGCTAAGAGAAAATAAGAAATAAATTGCACAGCAAAAAAAAAGACACACACAGCCTCAAGATAGAAACACAAACACACACAAACACACACCGGCTATTACAGAAAGAGACTTCCATCTCCGACTCCCGCCTCCTCTCCACAAACTCATTTTTCATCCTCCAGCTCAGCTCCTCCTCAGGCTGCTGTGTGTTTTTGTAAAAGCATGTGTGGGCGATTGTGTGTTTGCACATTTCCTCATCTGCACCTTGACTAAGGATCCAAATAAAATTATAATACCGTCTTTATTTACCCACGCCGTCACAAGTTTAATATTTAGACACTGAAACAGCCCATGCTTTTCTCAGACTACTTGTCAAACTGAACCGTCTAGAACATGAACTGCTTTGGTCACATAGAAGCCAAAGTTGTCCATAAAACAAGTTCTGAACCGTATCAGCTGAATCAGCTGTTTTTGTCGTCTGCCTTAAATGGGCGAACAACAACCTCTGAATGGTAAACACTCATCGTCATGACAACACAATTACAAAAAGATAAAAATGGTTTGTTGGAAGGGTCGCTAGGGGGAAGTATTTTCTGTAAAAAGATAATCGAAACACACATTAGACCATTTCCAGTCTCAGACCACACTGATCAGTCACTGGTCAGTCATAGTGGTGTCCACACTACATGACTGAACACTGACTGGCAGTCACTGCACCGTGGTCAGCCAAATGCTCTTCGTTGACCAAGGCCAAGACCAAGACCAAGACCAAGACCAAGACCAAGGCCAAGGCCAAGGCCAAGGCCAAGGCCAAGGCCAAGACCAAGGCCAAGGCCAAGGCCAAGGCCAAGGCCAAGGCCAAGGCCAAGACCAAGGCCAAGACCAAGACCAAGACCAAGGAGATGTGCGTAAAATGGCAATGGTAGTTTGAAAACGAGGTTGAAAAGTTGCATCTGAACAAACTATAAGGCTTCACTCTGACAGCAGGTCTTAATGCACAATTCAGATTTTTTGGTGAAATTGAAATGTGCCTTCCATCAGTTCTGAGTATGAACTGAATGCGAGTCTAAAGTGACCAAAAAGAGGCTCTGAGGTCATATGTGACCTCACAGACGCTCTGCGTTTATGGGCAGCATTACTCTCAAATTATTTTTAAAACAAAATACATTTTTACCACCACTCCTCTTCCTGGGAGGAGTGGTCATTTCAATGACGTACAGGTCGGATAAATGCGACCTGGCCGTTCAGACAGCAGACGCATTACGAAATATCGGATACGTTTCGGATTTAGGAGCACATATGAAAGTGGTCTGAGTCGGATTTGAAAAAATCACATTTGTGCTGTTCATGCTGACTTTAACAGATCGGATTTGGGCTGCTGTCTGAACATAGCCTAAGACTTGTAAACATGCACCATAGACAAGACCAAAAACCACTTTTCAGCCACTTTGTAGAAGACCGTGGATCAGAAGGAACACAGAGGGCAGAGTTTCTGCCAGTCCGTGTTGGTAACAGGTATAAACCCTGATCTACTGACACCTCAGGTGCTCTGATGTCGTACGAGCAGTGATGATTCAGTCGGCCGTTCCCACTTACCGTCTCCTTCATCACACCGTTAAGCTAGTCAGAGAGAAACTTCTCCAGAAAAGTTTAGAAGACACAAAGCTTCCGTGTGCTGGGACGAGGTGACAAATTGATTTTTTTAGAGGAAAACAACAGGACAGAATCAATTATAGTCAGGCAACTTTTTATTGTCGTTGTCAGCTGTTGTGGCCATTTTTCACGGTGCCTGGAGACAGAAACAAAGAGGTCCATTCACCTGTATTTAAACTGTCCACTTTAGACATAATGAGAAAACAACAGCTAATGGGGCATCTTTTAAAGGTTGTTTAGCAAGACACAGCAGTGTGACTTATTTACTGGATTCCAAGGTGGAATGACTGGGAACACATCTGTGTGTTTATCTAATTACCATGTTCACTTTAATGACGACCACGTGGTGTCCCGTCCACCACCACCCAGCATGAGTTTACTACCTTTTTCTGCACACTTTGATTCTGCAACTTGTGCAACTATTTGTAATAAAACCACTGAGATGCAAAGAAACGTATTCTTGCTTCTACTGTTAGCTTAATATCGAAAATGACTTTGATCCCGTAACAGTTACAGTCACATTAGCAACACCTGTTTCAATGAAAATACACTAATTAATAGTTGCTTGCTCACTGAGGCCTGTAGTGTTCAACCATCCTTGGATTCCACTGATGTGCATTTCTAACATTATTGATTATGTTTTTCCTGCTTGGCATTGTGTTTACACGTACCTGAATGCTCCAGATCAGCCAAATACCAAACCATCTTTCATCCTAAAACCTCCCCAACTATACGCTTAAAACTGAAGCCGAGATGAAATAGTTCCTAGTACCATCGCTGCTCCTTTCTTCTGCTGGCACTATTCTTATTCCTGAGTTTTGGGAAAAGATATTTTAGGAAAAGGGACAAGGATTTTTGTGTGTAAAGAGCTAGAAAGTCAAGTAGGTAACGATTGCTCCTACATGGTAGCTCATCAGACACCGTCACATGACAATGCCTAACTTTTCAAACTTTCTCCAAAAGAAAGAAGAAAACCCTCCGTGTGTATTATTCTGCCATTTGCCCATAAATATGTGCATTTTAATACGTATCCAGATGGAGTTTCACAACATCCAAATAGCTGTCATTATCAGCAGTTTGAGTGGATTTTGCAGCCTTGGCAGAAGTGGGAGCTCTCATTTACATCCACAATTCCCTTCTGGGTTACATAAACAACAACATCAAACCATCACCACCCAGATAGGAGATAAACCACAAGACACAAACGCCAACAAACAGGCGGATTTACTCAACCGATCTGTGAGGCGTACCACAAAGCACTGTGGGACTGGTTTTACTGGATTATTTACCATCCATCTACCCGCTGAGGTACGAAAACCCTTCTCCTGGCTTTCTAAGTAAATATAATCAACTTCATCATCATGACGGGCAAAAGTATCTAAGGCAGGAAAGAATGTCAAAGTGAGAGAATTCTGAGTGTAATTTAAAGACTCTTCTCCCCAAATTTCTGCTCTCTGAAAGAGAAACAGTCAGTAATCCGTCAGATTCTGACTCCTGTGAGAGGTCGGCCGGTATGAAAATCAACGTTTTTAGCAACAAAATAGCGTTTTCACTCAGGACAAGGCCGTGCTTCATCCAAATATGCACACGTTCACCAGACCAGTGTCAGAGAGCTCTGATGAAACATTCATGAGGATTCATGAGCTTCACGTGGACTCCTCATCTGAGCCGTCAGCTGCAGCAGCCAGCTCTGATGTACGAGGCGAACCGGAGACGACCCGGTCGGACGAAGCTCATCAAACACACAGCCAGACGAGGGGATGGAGCTGTGGGGGGCTAGGTCAGAGCCAGCCAGGGCATAGATGGTCATCTGTCATGCAGTTGATCAGAAAATCAAAATAGGCTCTTTGTGGAATGAAAGAAATCAAGAAGTCCGGTTTGGCAGATGGATACTCGTGCACTATGCACCATGACAGGCAGAAGAAACGACCGGAACCTTCCAAAGCTAGTTCATGAGTTCTGTCAACAAGAGGAACAAGAAATAAACATTATCAGCTCCAGAGGTCGACATTCTTCAGGACCTTCAGCTTTTCCAGCCTTCTAAATCCTGAAGGACACCACGCTTCTGGATCCTTCTTCATCTCCTTGACTACCATCCTCTGCCTCACGTACACATTTATTTGCAGTGATGATTCAGTTCAGTTTTAATCTCAATAACTTCATGAAGTGAAATTAGATATTACAAACTGGGACAGATGTAGCCATCAATTTAAAGTTTATTTTAACAAATGTATTTGGAGCATAATTGCAGACGTAAAAATTGCATTTCTACTTTTATTTACTTTAAATACAGTATAAGAATAGATAGAAGTGGACACAAAAGAAAGAAGTTAAATAAGGTAAATCTTGATGTGTAAGAGGGATTTAACTAATTATGTAATGTGATTACTTTTGAACAGTCAGTTCACCTCAGCGCTGTCCTGGAACTGGACCACAGAGTCTATACTTGACCCCGTTCGTTGACCTGTTTGTTTTTGTTGGTAATTATGAAGTGGAAGAACCAGCAGGACATGAGGACTCCTGCAACGATCATCTTTCCATGATCTGATCTCTTACGATCTTACAGACGACATCTGGATCTATCCAGAACATCTACAGACCCATCAACGTCTCATGTCAGTACCTAGAGGGGGTCAAAAACTGGTTCTAGCAAAACTTTAACTGGACAAGCAGATGACTGGTGTTTTTTGGTAATAAGAAAAAGAGCTTAAGTATTAGTGATTAACTCGGTACGAGTGTAAGAAAAGTGTCGCTCATTCTCCTCTACAAACCTCTGACTGCACTGAGGGACATGACATGTTATGAAATCTAGACCTGGAAGGTTGAGACCTGAAGGGACTGGTCAGCAGATGGCTGCCACCTTCAGACCACAGCAGGTGGAAGAACTTTCTTTCAGCTGGAGATCAGATCCATAAAAAACAAGAATTTGCTTCTGGATGTGTAGAATAAGGTTGTTATAGAATTAAACTTCCCTTCTTTTCTCTAGAACACCCCCATTCCTAGTGAGCTCTCTAGTCTTTTTTTTTCCTTTTGGTATCATTTAATTTGACCCGAATTATCTGCATTCCTTCACTTTCTCATCTATTTTCTACGGTGCTAGCATCCAAACTCGCCGCTGTCGTGCACGTCTCATGCTGGGTGAGATTGCGACATTTGTGGTTGTGAACGGTGCGCTCATGAAGTTTTACACTGAATGTAATCGATTATGTTAACAAATGATTGCAGCCCTGATTTACATTAACAAAGGAAATAAAGCTGACTGGGAAAGAAATATACATCTTGGCTTTACAACATCTGCAAAGAAATTAAAGCCAAATGGAACGTAATCAGCGGTTCTCTTTCCTCTTGGTTCCTCCCTCCTGTCTGCACCAACATGCAAACACATTTAAAGAAAAATGAGTAGTCCTGCAAACAGGCTAATGGACATTAGCAGTCGTCTGAGCAAATACTAAAAATGTCAAATCATTTAGACGCTACATTGAGGGTAAATTTGTTAATGTTCATGGAAACAGAGAGTGCAGACTTGTATTTTCTAGTGAAAGATAAGAGATTATTGCTCCCATTAGGCTGTTATCATCATGCTTTCTTGGTTCAGGGGCAGATGTGGACTCTTGGCGGTGCTGAGTCAGGCTGGGGTCTTAATTGAGTTCACTTTTTGGTTGTTTTGTTCATTTTATTTTACAGCTTTCTTCAGACAAGTGCTGTGAAAGCAGCTGAGAGGACTATCACGGTTCATAAGCTGCTTTTTCATCAGATGAACAGTGAAACGGATACGACACGTGGACCTGCAGGTCCTCCACGCCGCGTACCAAAATCCATTACCTGGAAGTCTTAAGTGGTTTCTCTTAATCATCTCCTGAAGTCACTAGTAAAGTCATTAGTAAAGAAAATATTAAATTCAGCCATATTCCATCCTCCCATTTATCATCCTGTATTAATAAAAGCATCACAGATAAAACTTTTAATTCAAGTCAGTAGAAGAGCACATTCGCTATATGTGATCTTTCTCATCGGAAAACATGTCTCAAATAAAAACAGAACAACTGTGGGAGTGTCAGCTGTGAGGTTGGATGTGTTCCCTCAATGTCTAGCTGTTAGGTGGTCATGGGGAACCAGAGGATGACCAGATGTGTTGTGGAGCAGCTTTAGGGTTTTCTCTTTTTTCATATTTGTCTCATGTGATCTTATTACAGAGGTTAGAAGACTATGTGGGAGTCTCTAAAACTGCTTTAAACTGGTTCTGGTCCTATCTTGAGGACAGGTGATACTTTGTTGAAATTGGTAACTGTGTCTCAGACCAAATGACCCTGACCTTCGGGGTTCCCCAGGGGTCAATCCTGGGAACCCTATTGTTCAATCTGTACATGCTTCCATGAGACCAGCTATAATGTGTCCTACCACAACTATGCAGATGACACTCAGATCTACGTGTCACTGATGGCAGGAGAACATGGACCTGTAGGTTCATCCAACAGATCAGTGTGAATGCAAAACTATTTTCTCCAGCTAAACTCAGACAAAACTGGAATCATTGTCTGTGGACCACAGAATCAAAGAGAGAGTGTTACCAGTCACCTGGAGACTCTCTGGAAGTTAATGATCAGGTCAGAAATCTTGGGGTACTACTGGACTCAGACCTGAACTTTCACAGCCACATTAAATCAATAACATCAGGAGCTCTTTACCATCTAAACAACATCGCTAGAATTAAAGGAACAGAGTCTAAACCAGACTTAGAAAGACTGATCCAGGTTAGACTGCTGGAACGGTCTGCTCACTGGGCTCTCTAAACCAGCCAGTCCAGTCCTGACTGGAACCAGGAAATACCAGCATATTAGTCCGGTCCTGACTGGAACCAGGCAAATAAACTTGTCTTGACTTCTCTGAGTATCCTGATGAAAATGCTAAAAGATCATCTGTTAATGCGTTAATCAGGCCACAAACTGATTTTCTGTTTGGACAGAGGTACAGACAGAAGAGACCCGAGCGTCTGGAAAGGAGATGCACATTTTCACCTCATGGAAAATGATTAAAAGAATGCGCAAGATGCTTTTGCAACAACAGACAGCATACAGCTGTTATGCGTTCAGTGTTTCAGAGACGTCAAACAAGATTATCAAAGTCAATGAGAGAGAGCAGGTCTGACAGCTGTTTGAAAACCAGCCTCATAGTCGTCCAGCTACAAAAGCAAATTTACCATCAACAGCGTCTGTAAAAGCAGCTGCCAAAAAAGCTAATTAGCTGTTAGCAACACCCTCCGCAACGTTTACATAACCAGGGTCGATGTATAAGATGAATATTTGAAGGAGAGCTTCAAATAACATTAAAAACTGAAAAAAAATCAATTCTGCGTCCTCCAAAACGAAGATATTTTTCAGCTGATATGAATATTTTGCGATAACACACATCTAAGAATTTCATGCACCACACAGTGTTAGCCTCGAGGACGTCGATGCTGCTCCCCCTTTAATGTTCAATATTTAAAAATCTTCCACGAACACACAGTGGCATACACACTGATGTTTTTCTGCCCTTCCATCATATTTTCCTTTTACTTTGATGTAACAGCTGTACACCTACATCATTCCTTCATATCTTGTACCACTCTTTTATTTTTTTAATTCCTCAAACATGTCTTGTCATACAAAACTTTTAAAAACAGATTTGAACCCAATTTTCAGCAGAAATTTGAGATCAAATGTTTAAACCGTGAATACCACACTTTCTGAAAAGGACGTCAATAAATTGATGCATTGATTTACATTTCCTCAGCCTGTTGGGAAAGGATCTAAAATGATCAGAAAAAATGGATGGCTGAGCTTAATTATTTATAAAACCCAGCTCATTCTGCAGCTTTGATAGTTAGATAATTAGAGCAAACATTTGGAGCTCCAGAGCTGGAAGACAGCCGTGAGCTGTTCAGTAGGTGTGGCAGCGGACTTCAAGCTGGAGGTGGGACTGCACAAATACATATCTAAATACGTATTTGAGTCCTGCCCTCATAAAAAAAAATGTTTTATTCTTTTCATTTTTATTTGTCCTTGTGGCATTTTCAAAAAATGCATTTAAACAATTTGTATCACATCACATAAATTCATATTAAGCAATGAAGCTGACCAATCAGATGCTAGGATTCATGGTGGGCATCGACTTTTGCTTCTGGAGGAGCTCAGATACGTAGCTCTGCAGTGGGAACCTCGGATCAGCAGGATGTTGGGACAAAACGGGAGAAATGAATAGAAAGTAATCTAAAAGATCATCCTGGTTAGCAGAAGCTAAGTCAGCTACACTACAAACAGCTAGCTGGTGGGCGTGTTCCCGCCTCTCCTCACAGTTGGTCTTCAGAAGCTCTCTGTACAGATCTGTGGGTCACGTGAGCGTTTAGTTGGTCCAGTATTTACAGTTAATGGAAGACTCCGCCCCCTACAGGTAAATGAGTCTGACCCAAATATCTTTGTGAGGATGTCCCAGTGAACGACGAGAAGACAAAAGCACAGAAACTTTGGTGCGTGGCCAAACACACACACACACACACACACACACACACACACACACACACACACACACACACACACACACACACACACACACACACGGTTTGTTTTCAACACTGCATGTAATCTCCATGGATCAATTTAATCCTGATCCTGGACTCTAATCCACATGATTAATCCCCTCACAGCAAACACAGTCAGGTGTAGGGCCTCCTGAGCACCTGCAGATCACTGCTGTTCCTGCATCTGGACCAGCCGACAGATGTGAAGCTGAGTGCAGGATTCAGAGAAGATCCTAAATGACAGAACAAGGCTGGAACGCATTTATCCTCATTTACCCTCAACATCCCAACGTTAATAAAATAAAATTCTGAAATGCAAGTTTTACGTTTCTGCTCCTCTAACATCTTTTTTCAAGTAGTAAGAGAAGACGAAGTGTTGGCCTTGAGTTTGACTCGTGTGATCTAGAATTTGTTGATCGTCTTTTCTAACACCAAACTGAAAACTGGACGTCTCCTCAGCGGACACCTGGCTGCAGCTGTATGTGTTTGTTGGAGAAAGCCTTTCATACTCTGGAGCAATGCATTATGGTACGTTTCCATATAATAAGTCATTTCAGAGGTTCCATTTCCATCCCTTAACAAAAATGCAGCCAATAATAACCATCACCTCCATGGCGACCCTGCCCTCCCATCTTCCTGCTCAGCTCCAATCACAGAAGAGTAGCGAGGTAACCAACGCTGTCGATTAGCACCGTGTAAATACAATTTGATAGAATTTTAATCCTGAAAATCCACTTTTTGAGGAAATAATTTAATTAAGCGTCATCCGTGATGAGCGTTAGAGTGAGAGTTGGCTGCGCGTTTCGCTGCTCCGCTATAAATAAAACATGGCGGTGGCGTTTGAGTGATCCGCGCTTTCATGTCGGCGGGAGCGTGGAGATGAGCTGACCGCTTCGCATCGTGACGTCCTTTTTCATCCTGTGATCAAACTCTCGACGCTTTTAGCTCCTCTTTTCGTTCCTTTGTGTCCTTCAACAGTCAAAGAAGTGATAAGAACAAAGTCAACGTGACCTAGTTTCTGCTTATTTTCTGATCAAATAAAAACTTTAACTCACTGAGCATCTTCATCAGGATGACAGGCAGGAAGTGGAAGCAGGTTATTTTCGTCCTCCCCAAAAACCTTCTGCCCTCCCTGCTTACATAACCGCTGCCAATTTTATTTTCTTCCCCTTGTTAGAATAAAGAAGAGATTACAAATGAAACAAGTGTTGCCTGGCGTGACCTGAAGGAGCAGCGGTTCTCACAGAACCTGGAAATGAAGTTTTTTTTCGCTGCATCTGTCAGCGTGCAGCAGTGGGAGCGTGAAAGGCCAGAGCTGCACCTCCGCTTCATTATTTATCTGCCCTTTTATCCTTTTGTTGGCTTATTTATGAGCTTCAAAACAAGCAGCCGCAGCAGGGGAGGAGGACAGGGAGGCTCGGGGGGGACGGAGACGGGGTCGGGGGAGAAAGGGGAGGAAAATGTCAGAGGAAGAGGAGAAACAGCAGCTTTTCACATCTCAGAAAGAAATAAAACGACAAAACACTTCTGGGAGAAGATTCTTGGATTCAGCACCAGCGGTCATTCAGACTGGTCTGGAGCTAACCAGCGCTAACCGGTATCAACCAGAACTAACTACAACTAACCAATATTAATCAAAACTCACCAGTACTACTTATAACCAACCACAATTAACTACAACTAACCATGAACTAACCAGTACTAACTAACCAGTACTAACTAGCTAACTAACTAACTAACTAACTAACTAACTAACTAACTAACTAACTAACCACTATTAACTAGAACAAACTACCAGAGCTAACCAGTACTAACTAGAACTAACCAGAAATAACCAAAGCTAGCCAGCATTAAACAGAACTGACTAGTCTTAACCAGGACTAACCAGAACTAGATATAGAGACCACATCTCATCAGTTCTAGCTTCATTAAATTGGCTCCCTGTTGAATTTAGAATCAAAGGTCCTGCTACCTTCTTCTTCTGCAGATTCTACCATGGTGATTATAGGTCCTTCATGGTATGTTAGGTCCTACCATGGTGATGTTAGGTCCTACCATGGTGATTATAGGTCCTTCATGGCATGTTAGGTCCTACCATGGTGATTATAGGTCCTTCATGGTATGTTAGGTCCTTCCATGGTGATGTTGGGTCCTACCGTGGTGATGTTGGGTCCTACCGTGGTGATGCTGGGTCCTACCGTGGTGATGTTGGGTCCTACCGTGGTGATGTTGGGTCCTACCATGATGATATTTGGACCTTCACCCTCTTTGACAGGGTCATAGAGGGTGAAGGTCCTTTTTCACACGATTGCAACGCTTCAGGGCTTCCAGATATTCATTTCTTCTGTGCTGACACTAGTTTGGTCTCTGGAGGAACTCCAGGAGAAAGATGTAATTTTTTAATGACCAAGTGGCAATAAATACATTCACTTAAATGTCTGAGCGATTTAAAAGAAAGAAAAAAACTCAGTTTAAAGTTAAGACTCCAGTCAGTCAATGATCTTTGCTTTTTTGCAGCAGTTTTTCTCAGATTTGCCGACAGGATTTATAATATTCTTTTATGAATGCTCTTTTGCTTGGTTGTGGAATCTGGCTGTTAAATTTGATGTTTATCACCTTTTTAAAAGCCAGGGCAAAGGTGCAGAGATGATATAAAATCTGTTTTTTTCCTCCCCAGCCAACACTTTTAAGACAAACTGAAGTTTAATCCAATAAATGAGAAGATGAAATGAGCTGAAACAACAGCAGGGGTGAATCTGAGAGCAGAGCCAAGAAGCCATTACATGAGTGGAGCCAAACAAACCTCCAGCTGTCCTCAGACCTGCACGTCTTCGTCCACGTCAGCCCGTTCTGATCCAACACCACCTAAATCTGTCAGGCCTGCACCGTGTTTTTCTGTCTTTAATTGGATTAAACACCGATGGGTTTATGTTCACATGCGTATCCAGGATGGTTTCATGATTGCAGCTCCTGCTGAAGCTGAAGCCATTTAAGATTCATCCTGTGGTGTCGTTTCTTTTTACTGCTGCTCTCACTGTGGACATGAAATGATGTGAAATCAGTGCAGATGTTGGCGTGAAATGAGACTGCAAAGCAGCTTCTACCTGCCCTGCTTTCTGGATCACTCCCACCTGTCCCTAATGTCTTCTGGTAAAAAGAAGAACATCCACTGTGAGAAGTCATGATGACAGAGTTGGTTCTTCTACGAGCAGACGACTGAGCTGTTCAAAGATCAAGTTCCCCGACAGAAGAAGATCTCAAAGCTGGCAGTAGGCACGTAACTTTGAGCCCGTTTCATCTTGAGGAGGCTGCACACCTCGACCACTGTGATCTAAAATCCAACATTCGAGATCCAGAACCCAGAATCTGCAAAACCTTAAAACCAAAACCCAGAATCTGCAAAACCCAGAGCCTGAGAACCAAAACCCAGAATCTGAGATCCAGAACCTGAGAACCAAAATCCAGAATCAGTTTCTCCACTTTCATCAGTTCTTAAACCTTCCCTGTTTTCAAATCTTCTGTATCTTGCTGTGAACATGTTCTGACATGTGATGAACACTTTAGTGGTCAGGATCATTCCTCCTCCTCTGACTGCAGCTGGGAGGGACTGTCTGCTGAGGACTGGTCCCATTATGGACGGGAAGGACTCACAGCAGCCCCCCTGCAGGTTGAGAAGAGTAACGATATGTCAGTCCCCAGTAACAGAATAAATCGCTAGATTTGTCGCTAATTGTGTCCTCGTGACCAGTGTCCCAGTTTCTCCACCTCGCTTGATCTGCTGCGACGCCCACACCTCTCTGATCTCTGTGGTTCCTCTGCAGCCACCTGCTGCATCACAGACAGATCAGACGCCACCGCTGAATTATTAAAGCTTTAAACGCGACCGCTTCACCGCGTCTACCTGGAAACCCTCAAACTGTTGAGCAGCAGGACTTCATTTCTGCTTCAGCTTGACACCTTCATCAAAACTGTCCTCTTCCTAAACCATGACCCTGTCCAGTTACATCTCATCTTTGGTTAGTTTACCTGACAACTTTTGGGAACTAGAGACCTCCAGCACCAAGCAGCAAGCAGAGCCCCAGGATCTGCTTACGTCTGGAGGTAGTTTTAACTAGAAGAAATGAAATAAATGATTCAAAAAAGACATTTAAAACGGTCGTAAACAGAAAGTTGTGTCACTGAAAGAGAAGAAGAAAGTGGCGTTTTCACTTGAGGATCACGCAGACATCTACTACAGATGTTCCAGCTGTTAGACTGGTGTCCGTGTGGTGAAGCATCACATTGTGTTTCATGTTGGACCTTCATGCGATACAGCCTTGAGTGGACCTCCAGAGACCTCTCAGATAGTTAGAACATAGAAGTTGATATTTTCATTTTTCCTGTTAAACTACTTAACTATGAACTGGCAGAAAAAAACGTTTTATTCCAGTAAAAAAAAGATTTAAAATATGAAAGCGGTTTTAATGTTTGTGAACGTTTTTCCCCTCCAACATCCATCTGTTCAGTTTCATTTGTTCATCCAAACTCATCTTTTTGGATGTGGACATCATTTCCACAGATGACAGACAGCTGCGTCCTGTCTCCCTCTTTGGTGTTTTAACTCTTTAACTCCCAAACACCTCCATTCTGCTCGTCCTGCTCTCCTTCGCTGCAGCTCTGTTCCTGTTTGTCCGTCTGCTTCCTGTCACTTGAGCAGCAGGTGTGGACATGCGGACGTGTGGACTTGTGGACGTGAGGACGGAGACGTGACGTGGAAACGAGAAGAGCTGCAGTCTGGAGAGGTGAAGGGGTGTTAAGGATGAAGCGGTGCTGAGGAGCGTCTGCAGGCGTCGAGTCAGGGGGAGGAAGAACCTGCATCTTCATGCAAACTATTTCACCTGGAACCTACAAATGTTGCAGAAATGCAAAATCCCACAAAGATCGCTAGTTTACAAAATTATGCCGCAGTTGTTGAAATTTTGTACAATTTATTCATTTATTTTACAAGAAAATAATCATGTTTTTAGAGCAACAAAGTTGAAATTATACAAAATTTATGGTTTTTCTGATGTCATAGTTTAAACAACTACAACATCAGCGCTTTGAGGACTTCCGGAGGCTGACGTGAAAGCACGCGTCCTTACCCTTCTCAACCAGCAGGGGGAGGCGCTGCTGTGAGTCAGAATCAAACCAATCCTCAGCAGACACCCCCTCCCTCCCCCCAGTCCACTAGACTATCAGGATGTTCAGCAGCCAATGAGCTACGAGATCTCAGATATGTCAGATATGAGTTTAAACATGAAAAGCAACCTGTTGTTTTTGACATGCAGCGTCTCTGAATGCCTCCAATCATGTGATATAAATAACCAGTGAGGGGCCTGGAACTATTCAGGGATAAGCTGAAGGATCAATAAGCGCAGAAGTAGATAGAAATGTGTTTGATGCAGCAGCCAGAACCACAACACTAAATCTTTTTTTTTTTTTTTTTCCCAGATCACAGAATGGAAACAAAATATTCATGTGATGCTGATTACTATGGCAACAACTTATACTTCAAAGGATGTGGGTGAGTCCCGGTGCGAACGCACAGTTAAACAATGTGGATCCACCGCAGCAGGAGCAGCGATTCCATGTGGTCCTGGACCCTCTGTGGACCCTCACAGCTGCTTAAACTACTTCCTGGAGCTGGTGGGGGCCCGATCCAGCTTCAACAAAAACAACTGCGTCTCACTTATTTGACAAAGCAAAATAAAAATGCTGCTTTTGTCCACTAAAGGACACAATCACAAACTCAACATAACATGACAGTGTCAAACTCCAGGCCCACAGACCAAATCTGGTCCTTCGTTTCATCTCCTCTGGTCCACGAGAGCATTGGAAGACCTTCCTAAAGTTCTAATGTGGTGTGATTTTAAACTTATATGCCTACTTTTAAGCTTATATTCCTCAGATATTAGTGAGTGAAACCAGACCATGAGAAGAGTCCTGATGTTCCTGGGTGAAAGTACCCCGATCCCCAACGAGGACTGACGAGGTGGTTAATGATTACAGACGTGCAAACGTGAATACTGGAACATTATGACTTTAAAGCATTAAAAGCCTGCCCTAACCCAAACCCAAAGTAGTTAAAAAAAACAACATGCCAACAGAAATAACACCATTAGTGCCAACTAAGCAAGAAAAGTACTGGGAATGGGAAAGCACGGTACTTCAGATACCAGTAAAAACTGGTCCAAGTTGGCTACAGAGAAAAGAGGCACATCTAATCTGGGGCTGGGCCGGTAACCGTGACCTGGTGGTCTCCTGACACTCAAAGCAGGGAGCTGCACATCAAAGAATCGAACGAAGCTGCCGTGAAACAGAATGTGAAAATGACTTTTTCTTTTTTTAATTTTTTTTGTACCTTGCCTCGAGGCGTCTAAGACATAAGAAGGTGACTATTTCCAGGGCTTGTCTTTGCTATAACTGCTTCAGAGATTTTATTCTTCTGGACATCCACTGGTGAGCCGAGTGACTCATGTCAGAAGGCATCCAGATCATCTGAGAATGTCTTGACTTTGTGTTAATGAGGACGGTATTAGGGCTGTTATTGATTAGGTATCAATATCAACACATTCTGATACTTCAAACCAAAGCTCTGTTGAATGAATGAATAAAATGTATTTTCTGTAATCAGTCACATCTGCTCCTCAACAACAGACTGAATGAAGACCAACCAACAGTCTCCATGGGTTCCTGCGCTTCTGTTCCTTCACCCGGCAAAGAGGCAGACGAGTGTGTGTCAGAGACGGAGACGGAGCAGGGCTGAAGGTAGCAGCAGGATGCTGATCACACGCACCAGTCTTGTTAGGACATCACCACCAAAACCCACTGTCAGCTGGTACTGGTCCCAACATGGACACAGCGTCATCCCAGACCCCTACTGGTACCAGACGTTTTCATCTCAGTCTCCACGTAAGGATCATCATTGACAAATGTCTTGAATTTTTTTCTGAAAATATAATTGATGATGTAATCCCATCACAGACGCCACAATTACACAAGTACTCCAAGAAAAGAGTAGAAGAGGTGGTTGGGAAGTAGAATCCCTACCTCATTCACCCGGGATTAAAGCCACCTCTGTGGTGGCTGACGCAGGTTGGGGTAATTTAGGCTGAGTTTTCCTTTATAATTCACAGACATGACACATTCACACTGGATTAACAGCACAGACGTCACTGATCAGTGCACACCACCACAGGTCCGCAGGTAGGACTGGTCCAGGGTGAATAGGGCAGATCACATATGCCTTTCAAACGCACAGAAACCTGACCCGCCTCACTGTCCAGAACCCTGGGAGGGGCTTATGATCAGCTGGGCCAGTCTGTGGATGAAAGATTCTCAGCAGATCAGTGGCTCTCTGCAGGGTGCATGCGCCATGAAAGAAAAACCATGAGCGATGGACAAACTGGAGTAACTGAGAAGGTGATGAAACAGTGACGTAGTGGTGGACAGATATCTCCAGAAGAAACAACCAACAACAAGGCCGACAACCTCTGAGCCATTTGGAGATGAAGAAGATCACCAGCCAGCCTGCAGGAGATGAGGAACTTCCTCTTCACTACAGATGAGGCTGAAACACCGTTAACGACATGTCCTCACAAACACGGTCAACCAAATGTGTCAGAAAGACATTGAGGCATGAAAATGGAGGCGAAGCGTACCTGGATTCATCTTTAACTCATGTTCCATCCGTTTATGCATCCATATGTCTGTTCATACACCTATATATCCATCAGTCCATCCATCTGTCAGTCTGTACATCCAACCACCCATCCACCCATTCATCCATCCATCCATCCATCCATTCATCCATCCACCCACCCATCCATCCATCCATCCAACCACCCACCCATCCATCCATCCATCCACCCACCCACCCACCCATCCACCCACCCATCCATCCATTCATCCATCCACCATACACACATCTACATCCACCATACACACATCTACATCCATCATACACACATCTACATCCATCATACAC